>KZ063176.1:58741-72015 GCA_002091835.1 Anopheles maculatus
TTTTTTCCAATGCTCGTTTGTTATACGTTTCAAACGCTTCATCAAAGGCTGCAAACCAGTTCTGGATGATGTCATGGCATGCAGCCTGTTTGCACCTTTAGCTTATCATCAATCTTGCCTGTTCCATCAATGACTTCCCGTTGTGCGTTTGCTAATACGTACCGAGAATGTCCCTTATCGTTCCTTATCATCTGTAACAGTTTGCAAACTGATTGGCCGAAGTGTTTGCTTTCCGAAGACGAGCTTTTAGCATCAACCACACACGAAAGACAAATAAAAACTCGACGATGTATCCCCCCCCTTCATTCAAAAAGCGCATCATGAACGATAAACTCATTTTGTCCGCAAATGAGCGAAAGTGATTGTGTCTGTTGGCCATCTTCGGTGCGTTGTATCGGTGGGACATGTCGGCACATCATCCATCCCGAAACCGGACGACTGGCCATAAAACATCCGCAAATACATTCTTCCGTTTGTTGTATCCTTCCAACGCCTCATGCATCGGGAAGGGACATAGGATGGGAAGGTTAAAAATAACCTTTACCATATCAAAGGCATCGATAGGACACATACTGCCGCTATGACGTACGGTGCCTTTTTTATCTGCTTTCATTTATTCTGTTGAATGGGAAACAAGGCCCGCTTTACTTCCCTGCAACACCTCTAACGCCCTGTGGACCATCTGGGGTTTCAAGGATTAAAATCCTTTCCTGGAACGAGGCATACATTAGGTTGGGGTTAAGGTCAACACACGAGCGAGAGTGGTTTGTCTGTGGGCGAAAGACAATAACTCATACTATCGTGATTAAATCCTGCTTGAAACAGCCTCTCGAGCGACAGTAACTGCAATGACACAATACCCTGACGCACTGGTTACGTCGATACGATGACACCCTGAACCGTATCTCTTCAAACAACAACGACTCGACTGAGTCATCCATCCCGAAGAATGCCACCATTCCCAATCGCAGAGTGGATTGAAGTTTATTTATCATTAAAATACCTCTCCATATTTAACGCATCGACATATTTCGAGCTGAAACTTTACTTGTATGTCGCAGCTGTAGCGATCGAAAGTTTTGTGACATTTTCAAATTCTATATTCCAACCCAACTGGGGTAACAGCCTGTAAATTACTACTCCAAACATATGCAGCATGTCGCCGGCGGTTGATGAAAAATAAATGCTTCTCCGTATGCGCCTCCATCACATTTCATTTCTCACGCCGTTACAATTCTGTTCTATTCGCGGAATAGCGGGCTAGGCTTGGGCAGGAGTTTGTTTACAGTGTGCACGACAAGCCACATGATGCTCGTTAAACGTCAGGGCCCCATGGAGTCGCCGTTAGGCTTCTATTTTTAAGAGCAACCTTCAGGACCATCTAGCATGGGTGAGACAGGCCACCAAAGCCATTTGGCCACACACACGTTCTCGCACTCCAGTTGGAATCCCCGGACATGATGGCCAAGCCTGACTGTAGCTTAACGTGTGGAGGTAACGCTTTTTTATCACTCCACAAGCAACAGTTTAGGACGCATCCGTCTGCTGCTTTACACCACTGATAACGCGTACCGTGGTCAACTTCACACAACCGTACCCAGAGCACACACCTTAGGCGCTTTCGTGCTATGTCGCGCTATCTCTGATGATGAAACAGTTCCAATAGCAATCACCACAGGCGGGATCCGGTTGTTTACTTATCGGTTTATCGATCGAGTGATAAAGTAAAACTGTTTGCAAGATTTCAGCATCTTGCAGGCACTTTTTTTTTCGGCAGTCGTTCGTACTATCTCTGCAATTATTCGGCCTCAGACTTGTCGTCCATTGTTTTTAGCGTTAGAAAAATTCAAATCACGTTTCGGGCACTCAAACAACGTACACTTAAACACACATAAAAAGCACTAGCGTTTACCTCGCACACAGCAGGAACGTTACACTTTCGACTACTGTCCCGCCCGTCTTGATAGCCGGCACACGACAAAATACAAATCGTTGGAAAAATGGCTTCACCATGTGGCACTGTGGAACGCATCACGGTCGTATGTAATGGTTAAAATGTTTATCATAAATTTAAAACCAAATAAAAAGTCATTTAGATGAAAATCTATGTCAAAATAGTTTACATGATGCAAAAATAAAATTAATTTATTAAGTAATAAAATGGATTTTTAAAGCTCTTTTTAGATTTCAAATTATGTCACTTATAAAAAGGTAGTAGAAAGAAAATGTTCACCTTCTTTAAAAGGTCTATTTTAAAGATTAAAGCTTAATTTTATTCACAATGACATCTTATGATCGCCTGTGGCCCATCGTGCAGTATATGCTTGTGTGAACGATATCAATTATCACACACTCTAGTGTACCATTTCGTACCGCATTTGTACGTTATGTTTGACTGCGTGTGATGATTGCAGGGGTAGTACTGTTTGAAGTGATCTTATCTGTTCAGCGTTTATTGGTGGAATAAATTATAGATGCGTACGTACATTCGTACTCTCAACATACTCTCGGCGTTAAGAAGTAACGAAATTTTATTAATCAAAATAGCTCAAGGTTAATTAAAGTACCATTTTTCCATAGTTGATAATAATAAGAGAAAAAAACGTAACTAAAAACCCTGTAAATATTGTCATTCGTTTGTGTATGTATGTGATGGTCTTTTTTATCATTTGAATTTGTTAGTTAAGTGTATACCTTTAATTTTGGTTTTTACAATCATTTATTTTTGCACGACTGACGGTCATTCAGTTTTTTCGTTATTTTTTAAATAAAAAGTAAAAATTTTAACATCCTTTATCTGTATCGTCATGCCATTGAAGAGATGAGTCAATTGAGTCATAAGCAACAGCTTCAGCTGATGTGCCTTTCCCGTGATGGTATGTAATAACGTTCTTTCCTAGTCACGCTATCAGCTATCCTTAAGGATAGGTGCAATTAGGAGCTTAGTACACTATGACATACGTCATAAGCGCAGCTTAAGACAAGTATCAAGTATTTGCTATATTCTACCTGACCCAGGCTTTGCTTGCTATAAAGCAATAAATAAGTAATCATCATTTTATTGCGCTAGAACTTCCTGGTGAGAATTTTAATCAAAACATGCATCTGACAAGATTATTCAATTAGTAAACCTAGGGGACTAACATTATTAGCACGCCAACCGACCAAATCAAGCGTGTGCCGCATCTTCAGCGTGGTATGATGCTTTCACCTTATTATAAAAAAATCACCAACAACCACTTGATAATGCACGATAAGATAGTGCCACTCGAAGTGTGAAGGCATTGGATGCTTTTGTTCTTCGATCACAGCATTCAGAGCAGGTGCAACGCAACACCAGTGCCAGTTTGATTCCGATGCAGGAAACTAGTGGTTTGGCACACTATCACTCGTCGCCTCAACGTGGCTGTGGACGGAGCACTTGAACGAAAATGTTGCTGTTTCTATCCGTGCTAGTCATTTGCTTTCGTGTGTATGCAACGCAAGGTAAGTATGGGCATATGTTGGTAAGTAGCTTCAGTCACTGCTAATCACTGCGATAAATTCTTTACTACTGCAGATTGCTCATCACCATCGTTCAGCTTTGCGTCATACTTACATCCTGAGCTGTTGGATCTTACAACACCACCAAACACAGTGATCGCCAGTTTTCCTGTCGAAAATGTACGAACGGCCACTGTCCAAACGAAAGATGCGTACGTCGAAACTAGGATCGATGGAACGAACCTCCAATTTCTGACCACGGAAGCGTTCGCACAGTACGAAGAGCGTGAAATACAGGAAGTCCTCATCATTGAAGTGTATTACCAATGCAGTGCAGGATCAAAGACAGGCATCTATAGACAGTTTTTGAAGTTGGCCAACAATCATGCACCGCGCTTCCTGCAGGAAACGTACGAAGCGCTAGTACCCTTACCACTACCCAAACACTTCGACGTTTCACCGTTCATTGCAAATGGGGCCGGTATAATGGCGCGAGATATCGATTTGAAAAACAATACTGTCACGTTTAGCATACCCGAGAATGATTACCTGCTGATTGAAAGTCATGGGGTAAAAGATGATCCGAAGCAGTTTAAGGCGATTCTGCGTCTCAAGGAGCAGGTGCTAAAAATGCCAAACAAGCTGGAACTTATTGTCACCGGAACCGATGCTGGTGTGCCTCAAAAATCGAGTCAAGTTAGCGTTATCATCGAACCGGACCTGTCCATCGTGTACGATGATCCACCGGAATTCAAAGAAACCTTTATTAATAGAACCATAGAAAAGGATCTTCTGTTGCAGCTGGAGCTAGTCCCCGGTACTGAAACGAACGATGTGTTGTACAGTGTCGAAGGGACGGATGCTGAATTCTTCACACAAACCGTGTGGAGTAACAACACTGGAATAGATTTAAAAATAGTCGATCTACAGACCCTTCCTAAGACGAAAGCGTTTCTCAATGTAGTTGTAGTAGCGTCACGCACTCAACTGCAAAAGACATCTTGCGTAATACTGCTCAACATTCCATCGGAAAGTGTACCAGAACCTCCCGACGCCACAGTCGAGAAAGTGCTGAGTGTTTTGCATTTAGCTGAAATGGCCACACATCGAGATATATTTCCTCTAGCGCTTGCAAGTTGCATATACAGCATACAATCCCAAACTCCTGGGGAATATTTCTTCATACAAGACACAACTCCTTCCCTCGATTCGAAAGCATTCGATCGTGAAGATGGCGAACTGTTCGCTGGCTTAGATTTCCCCCAATTTTGGATTGTTCTTAAGCTGAAATGTCCAACTGGACCGGTGCTACAAGCATCATCGTACAATAGCTCCGCCACACGTTTGGGCCCGTTCCAGTATATCGAATTTTCCACCGATCTTACCCATCTCAACATTATCGTCGATGATATTAATGACAACAGTCCGATATTCACGTTCCCGGCAAATAATGCAAGGTATGCATTTCCATCGCCTCAGCTGTCACAAAAGCTTCTTCCAGATAAATTACTCACCGTTCAAGCAACTGATCTGGACGACGGGATCAATGCCGTAATTCGCTATTCGTTAGCAGTGAACGATCACTTCGATATCGATCCTCAGACGGGGGTAATTTTTCCGCTTAAATCGGCGTTTGCGAATGAAGATCGTGTCACGATCGAGATATTTGCCACCGATCGCGATGGAGCTGAGGATGGAAATACGTCGAAAATGATGATTCGCGTCTATAAGGTAGCAGATGATCAACTGGTTGCATTGACAGTGCAGGATACAGATCCGGATGCATTCGAAAGAACGCTACAGGAGATTAGTGTCAACGAGGGAATTCAAATGGAAACGATTAGGAGCGTGTTTACTGTTGATGGCGATACAAGTAAGCAAAACAGCCGTTCAACAGCTTCACGATACTCAACATCCGCAATAGTGTATGCCTTTAAGGAGGATAAACTTCTAAACCACGATGAACTCAAAAGGTTAGATAACAAAAAGAGTACAGCGGTATTGAATTTTAACCATTCTGTTTTATTTTACAGAGTGTTTGAATCTTCGGAAGCAAGTCTCACATTTGAAGTATCGAACATAAATGAACTCTACGGCGGGTCAACGACCATCGTCAATTCCGACACAACCGTGATCTACCCGTACATCATAATAGCTGCATTTTTCGGTACCCCGAAGAACAAAAGCATCCAATGCCTTCACACTTCGAGTGGCACTATCTTATCGTGCATTATCAAGTGGTTGTTGGTGATTTTTTTATAATAAGGTGAAAGCATCATACCACGCTGAAGATGCGGCACACGCTTGATTTGGTCGGTTGGCGTGCTAATAATGTTAGTCCCCTAGGTTTACTAATTGAATAATCTTGTCAGATGCATGTTTTGATTAAAATTCTCACCAGGAAGTTCTAGCGCAATAAAATGCTTTTTACTTATTTATTGCTTTATAGCAAGCAAAGCCTGGGTCAGGTAGAATAGAGCAAATACTTGATACTTGTCTTAAGCTGCGCTTATGACGTATGTCATAGTGTACTAAGCCCCTAATTGCACCTATCCTTAAGGATAGCTGATAGCGTGACTAGGAAAGAACGTTATTACATACCATCACGGGAAAGGCACATCAGCTGAAGCTGTTGCTTATGACTCAATTGACTCATCTCTTCCATGGCATGACGATACAGATAAAGGATGTTAAAATTTTTACTTTTATTTTAAAAAATAATGAAAGAAAAAAAAAAACTGAATGACCGTCAGCCGTGCAAAAATGAGTGATTGCAAAAACCAAAATTAAAGGTACACACTTAACTAACAAATTCAAATGATAAAAAAGACCATCACTTACATACACAAACGAATGACAATATTTACAGGGTTGTTAGTTACGTTTAGTTACGTCTCTTATTAGTATCAACTATGAAAAAATGATACTTTAATTAACCTTGAGCTATTTTGATTAATAAAATTTCGTTACTTCTTAACACCGAGACTATGTTGAAAGTACGAATACGCATCTATAATTTATTCCACCAATAAACGCTGAACAGATAAGATCACTTCAAACAGTACTATTTAAAAATAGTCGATCTACAGACCCTTCCTAAGACGAAAGCGTTTCTCAATGTAGTTGTAGTGGCTTCACGGACTCAACTGCAAAAGACATCTTGCGTAATACTGCTCAACATTCCATCGGAAATTGTACCAAAACCTCCCGACACCACAGTCGAGAAAGTGTTGAGTGTTTTGCATTTAGCTGAAATGGCCACACATCGAGATATATTTCCTCTAGCGCTTGCAAGTTGCATATACAGCATACAATCCCAAACTCCTGGGGAATATTTCTTCATACAAGACACAACTCCTTCCCTCGATTCGAAAGCATTCGATCGTGAAGATGGCGAACTGTTCGCTGGCTTAGATTTCCCCCAATTTTGGATTGTTCTTAAGCTGAAATGTCCAACTGGACCGGTGCTACAAGCATCATCGTACAATAGCTCCGCCACACGTTTGGGCCCGTTCCAGTATATCGAATTTTCCACCGATCTTACCCATCTCAACATTATCGTCGATGATATTAATGACAACAGTCCGATATTCACGTTCCCGTCAAATAATGCAAGGTATGCATTTCCATCGCCTCAGCTGTCACAAAAGCTTCTTCCAGACAAATTACTCACCGTTCAAGCAACTGATCTGGACGACGGGATCAATGCCGTAATTCGCTATTCGTTAGCAGTGAACGATCACTTCGATATCGATCCTCAGACGGGGGTAATTTTTCCGCTTAAATCGGCGTTTGCGAATGAAGATCGTGTCACGATCGAGATATTTGCCACCGATCGCGATGGAGCTGAGGATGGAAATACGTCGAAAATGATGATTCGCGTCTATAAGGTAGCAGATGATCAATTGGTTGCATTGACAGTGCAGGATACAGATCCGGATGCATTCGAAAGAACGCTACAGGAGATTAGTGTCAACGAGGGAATTCAAATGGAAACGATTAGGAGCGTGTTTACTGTTGATGGCGATACAAGTAAGCAAAACAGCCGTTCAACAGCTTCACGATACTCAACATCCGCAATAGTGTATGCCTTTAAGGAGGATAAACTTCTAAACCACGATGAACTCAAAAGGTTAGATAACAAAAAGAGTACAGCGGTATTGAATTTTAACCATTCTGTTTTATTTTACAGAGTGTTTGAATCTTCGGAAGCAAGTCTCACATTTGAAGTATCGAACATAAATGAACTCTACGGCGGGTCAACGACCATCGTCAATTCCGACACAACCGTGATCTACCCGTACATCATAATAGCTGCATTTTTCGGTACCCTTGCTGTTGCCATGGCTGCTGCAGCATTTTACTACCGAGCCAAAACACGTCAGCAAAGACTAGTGGACGACTCACCGCCTTCGCGATCATCAGACGGTTCTGATGCAATCATCGTGGACAACGATCACCATGTTTCATCTAGTACGCCACCGATGGAAACATTCAAAATATCGGAAGTCATGTTAACAGGTTAGTGTGGCACTTCACCACACCCCATCACAAGATATACACTAATGTTTGCTATTTGCAGGATCAGTCGACAAACCTCGCTCGCCAAGCGAGTTATTGGCTCAAACTGAAGATAAGGAACATGTAGGCGATAATGCAGAGCCGACGCCACCCACTCAACTAGAGCGCAAAAAAAGTATAAAGTTTAATGAAAGTGTTGAACGCATTGAAGTTTTCAATGTTTAAGCAGTAATGTAGAAAAAGCTGTTGATAATTATAGTGTTTATGATAGCCTGTATGTAAATATTCTTTAATAAACTGCACAAAGACTTTTAGAACAAATTATTTTAAGCACATTTTTGGTGAATCACCAGTGTATGATTCAACGTATTGACTCCTCATTACAACACTCGTCAACGGAAATCACACAAAACGTGCTTGCCGTTTTCAAATGAAACCGCACAGCTAGCGCCCTCTAGTGTTCGGCACAGCAACTACATTGCAAACGCACGTCAGAGAAACGTCAGTGAAACGAAACGTAAACAAAAAGCAGCGTGGTTGTGTTGTGCTCACAGCAAAAGTAAAGCAAAAAGGTAACTATTTCGGCCTCTCGACTTTAAATTAGGAAACACACAGTTTCTTTAGTTACATGCGCGTTTTGGATAAGTGAAAAAACACATTATTGAGAGTGTGCGGATGATTGGCACAACGAACGCGTTAACACTCTTACCACCGCACTTGTCACAAACGCATCGGTTATTTGTACGCCTCCGACATTACTTCAAGAACATGCTCTGTCCGGATCTGAACCCACCGGCCGCGGTTCGAGGAATGAAGCAGCTTGACCGTGCCGCTTTTTCCAAAACCATCAAAGTGCCTCATCTTCTAGTACCGAGAGACAAAAATTTGAACGACGTTTGCCGATCGATAAAAAAGTATCTGCTGAAAATGGAACGCTACAAACCGGTGATAACAGAAGAGTACAAAATTACGCTGCATCCGCTGGCCGTTCAGAAATGGGAAGATTTGGCGGATGTGAATTTGAGCAAGCTAGACATCGGCCGCGATGCACTAGTTTGGCAGGAAATCCAGCTATCGTACGAAAATTGGAAATATGATGAAATTTTCAAAGCCGTCCTACCGGCCGACAAAGAAGCGCTTTCATCGTTCAGCAAAATTGGTCATATAATCCATCTGAACTTAAAGGACCACTTGCTGCCATATAAGGAGCTGATAGGAGAAGTTATTTGCGACAAAATAGCCGACTGCCGGACGGTGGTGAACAAATCGATTTCGATCGATAACACCTATCGGAACTTCCAGATGGAACTGCTCTGCGGTGAGCCCAACTACCAGGTATCGGTGAAGGAGAATGGATGTATGTTTCAGTTCGATTTTTCCAAAGTGTACTGGAATCCACGCCTATCCACCGAGCATGAGAAAATAGTGAAAATGCTCAACAAACACGACGTGCTGTACGATCTGTACGCCGGTGTGGGTCCATTCACTGTACCGGCAGCACGCAAAGGTTGCAAGGTGCTGGCGAACGACCTAAATCCCGATTCGTACCAAGCATTGGTGACCAATTGTGCACTGAACAAAGTGGCGAAAAACGTTACGTGTCACAACAAGGATGCGGTGGACTTTATCAAACAAGAAGTGAAAGACGCTTTGCTTGCAAAATGTGCGGAAAAGGAGTTTGAAGGTGAAATACACATCACCATGAATCTACCAGCTATGGCGGTAGAGCATCTGGTGCACTTTCCTGGTTTACTAAAAGGCACAGATATTGTCTTCCGCAAAAAGCCCCTGGTGCATGTATACTGCTTCGCAAAAGGTGTTGAAGATAAGAAGCAGATTGCACGCGAATTAGTTGAGCAATGGCTAGGAATGGAAGTAGACGACAAGCTAAAAGAAATTGTATTCGTACGCAATGTAGCACCCAACAAGGACATGATGCGTGTTAGTTTCTATCTAACGGAAGAATTACTGCTTGGTCGTAGTGCCACTTGCAAGAAGCGTCAGTTGGATGAAGAGCAAACGCTGCCGGAAGAAGCCAAACGGCCATGTAATCTAAATGACGATAATAAAACAAGTAGCTGAATGTTAAATACTACGAAAACCAAAATTTTATGTAATTATCTTCTCTCTTTTCATTTCATATCGACTACATCCGAAGGCGAACAATCGGGCAAACTGCATAATGGCTAAGAAGGCGAACAAGATGAAAGATCAGCGGAAGCAGCTGGCGAAAAAGGCAAAAACCGTCTTTACAGTATCGCAAGCCAAAAAGAAAAATATGAAAAAGACGAAGGAAATTTCTAGCAATCTAAAACAGGTAAAACTTACAACGTACTGGTAATAATATTCTAAGTAATATCATTAAATCTTCCCACTCGTGTTTCAGATTAAGGTGCAGGACAAACGCGAGAAGGTGGACCAAAAGTTTCAGGACCTGCACGCACAAATAGTTGCGAAAAAGCCACCCAAACCGGCTCCCAAGCCACTACCGGCAAAGAATAAAAACAAAGCCGACACGAAAAAGATAGAGACCGATCTAAACGAAATGCAGATGTAGAAAATGAGCCCAATCAATACATAAATGTGATCGGACAATTGTACAATAGCTGGTTGACTACTAATGAATGTTGTTAAACCGAAAGAAAACGAAATCTAATAAAGTTCTAAATAGATCTCATCATCTATTCTATTACATAAAAGTAATTACGAAACCCCATCTTCTGTGCAACACCAGTTTAGCAAATTCCGTCTATTTTGTTGAAGATCCATCAAGCATATTTGATTCTAGATCGATTTTCGATCAATCGGTGAAAAAATAATCCGAACCGCTACTGCAACTTGCTCGATTGCGTGACAGCTGTCAACCGCGCTGTAAACAATACGCGTTTTGCTCCTCGTTCCGCGTATTCGTGGTTTTGAACAAACAAAAGGTACGGCAGACAGCTCTTCTTTTCTATTTTTAATGAAAAAAAAGATTTTAACAAAACATTTCTTTCAATATTCATATTCTAGGTTCCTTTCTCGCAAGCCAAACAAACCCTCAATCATGACAGCGGAAGTTCCGGAACGGTTACTGATTGGCCCCAAGGAAGGTGTGACCTATCCGCTAACGGTAGCCTACTGCGGCAACTGTTCCATGCCGCTCGAGTACTGTGAATACTATCCGGATTACGAAAAATGCAAACAGTGGCTCGAAAAGAACCTACCGGGCGAGTTCGAGCGTATGAAGATGGGTGCGGGAGGTGCCGGAGATGGAGCCAAAGCCGGCACCACCGGGTCCGCTTCCAACGCTGCTAGCGAATCAGCCGACGGCGATGAAGGGAAGAAACCACAGAAACGGGGCGGTAAAGGTATACTGAAAACCAAAAAAGCGAAGGATGACGTACCGAAGAAGGTGTGTCTTTCGCGGTCAGCACGAGGTAAGCGAAAGTCCGTCACCGTGGTGACGGGACTGGCTACGTTTGATATCGATCTGAAGCTAGCGGCCAAGTTCTTCGGTACAAAGTTTGCGTGCGGTTCTTCCGTCACCGGCGATGACGAGATTGTGATTCAGGGCGATGTTAAGGACGAGCTGTTTGATATCATCCCGGAGAAATGGCCCGAAATCGATGAGGATTTCATTGATGATCTCGGCGACCAGAAGCGTTAGAGCACGGTAGCGATCGGAAAAGGAATCCTTCTGTAAATCTCGCGGCTACAACACAACAAACAAAAAACCCATGGCTGTTGAAGAAGATCGTGATGTAGGGTAGCATCTTTTGTGGAGTAAGCTTACAACATATAGCGAGCAAGCTGCTTTGAATAACGCGTGGCACAACAGAAGGCAAAACAGAATGCGACACTATGTAACAACAGGATTGTAAAATAAACAAGGCATTATCGTGTCTGCTTTTACAATGAATATGCTGAGCTAGTGTCATGGTATAATATTAATTCCGAAATTGCGATGCATGTCCGTAACGATACGATTATCAGGCAACAACGGGCGTAGTTCTAGTTCGTTCCCCCATGGGAAAAGCTAGCTGTTAGTTCCCTACACGTAATAAATTGTGTAAGTTTTGATGGGTCCTTTATGCCCTATAGAAATATCAAAACAGACAAATTGTTCCAACTGGCACGTGGTCTCTCTCTCTGTCGATGTTTTGAATAGAAATGGACAAATGGCCTCCCAACACCTCGCTTTACTAGCGAGAATTTAGTAATCCTGATGGAAACTAGAGCACAAACACAACCAATCGCCGTAGAATTGTGTTATCGTCTATCGTTTGTAGATCCGAAATCCGATACTTGCCATTAATTGAGACTACAATTGCAACACTATCGCGGATTTAAAATCACGCGAATTTCACTTCTATGGCTGCGGCACGATGCAACCTCGTGGTGGAAGAAACCATGAGAAAACTAGCGCAAACCATCCCCTGGTAACATAGAAAAACCTAAACTGTCCATGTTTAACAGCAACACCTTGTAACGGTCGTATCGAAACTGTCCGCTTGGCCATTGGTCCAACTCCCCAACACAAGCTGTTCCTCTGCTCTGTATCGTATCAAATGCAATGCAAAGTAGTGTTATCAAAAAGCGACCTGATGTCCGGTAGTCCATAGACAAAGGAACCAGCTTTTTGGGGGGCCGGTAATTAAATTAAAAAGACACGCGAATGCCACTTAATCAAATACTTATTCCCAGATTTAATCGCCCTCCCTACAACCGGCCAAGAATCGGTCGGTAATCCTCCAAGGAACACCTCCAAGCTCCCGTACGCTTCTCGGTCGGTTACAGGGCCGGATTTGATCCATCGTTGATTAAATTATTTGCCAGCTGTGGCCAGCAGAATTTAGCAGGAAGGTGGAAATGGCACAGGTGGCCAATTCACGGCTATACCACCAGATTCCTTGTTTATCCTGGTCGGGCCTCCAGAGCCGTGAGCAGACGACCTATAAAATCTTTGCCCACGGTCGTGAACTCCGTCAGTAGGCACAGCGAACGTGTCTAGGGCGGTGTGCCAGATTTAGTGGATCCGAAAATCGGTCAACCCAGTTCCCGCCGAGAAAAGATACAAAAGGTAAAACCTATCCCTATGGGTTAAGTGAAGTGTGTGCGTGTGTACTAAGGTGACCTGTGTATTTTCCCGCATTTCCCAAAGCAGGCCCCCAAAAAGGTGAATAACCCAGTGCTGCAATTTTGAATCGAACGTTTGAAAAACACCGTAACGCAGCAGTAGGAGCAACGCCGTCCCACCGCCATGGGTATTGTCCAGCTAGACAATCAGA
>KZ063177.1:0-28431 GCA_002091835.1 Anopheles maculatus
CCACAGCAACAGCAGCAACAACCACAGCAACAGCAGCAACAACCACCAGCTGCCCCTGCAGCAGTTCCGGCACAACCATCCGTAATGCAAACGAAACACTAGAAGCATTCCGGGGGCCGGTAGTATCAATGACGCCAAAACAAGCCAAACGAAAACCCCGAACACTGAAGAAAATTCACCTTTGATACGCTCGAAGCTTCCACAGAGAGAGATAGAGTGAAACATTTTTGCGAAGCAAATTGACAATTCACACACACATAGATAGGGGAATAGTAAAAAGCGGGATTTATCGTAACGTTAAGGTATTAAAATCGCAATAGTAACTACAAACACACAAAAGAGTGACGCCGATTCCATATTACTGGGGGTAAATCCTTTTCTTGGCTCCGGAAACGGACAAAACCGATCTTTGCATTGACAGGAAACTAACATTACCAACAATTCTACACTTACGCTACATTTACTTGCAGTGCATATGAATAACGCAATTATCTTGAATAATACTTTGTGATGAAATTACTACTGTGTATAAGTGTGCAGAGCGAGAGCAAAACTTGTGTGCTACTGTCGTTTGATGATTCTTTTTTGATTCTCTTTTTTTTTACTGTCATACGAAAAGCGAAAGAAGGAATGAAGGAGTGAGAAAAAAATATCGATTGTCAATAAATCTGTATTCTACTGGTAATAGAAGCCCCGCGAGGTGTTTTTATTCCGTGCAACCGAACATTAATTACCTACATATCGGCCGATCCACATTATGCCGGGTCAAATTTGGATCACAAACCACGTCTGTATCATCATAGCGTCTTCTCTTACTTACTTATCAGGCGCTACAACCGCTTCGTCAGGTCTCTTGGCCTGCTGCAACAATCTTCGATACCGCTCTCGGTCTAACGCCGTCGTCTGCCAATCCATTATCACGGCCATTCTGGCGGACGCATCAACGCCATCACTCCATGTCGGTTTGAGCCTACCACACCTCCTCTGTCCATGTGGACGGCGTAAAAGGACTTTACGGGCTGAGTTGTCCGGTGCCATTCTCATGACATAACGAACCCACCAGAGCCTGGCGAGCCTAATTCGCTGCACGATGGTGAGATCACTGTACAGCTCGTAGAGATCGTCGTTTAAGCGGCTCCTCCATTGCCCTTCAACACATACGAGGCCAAAAATCCTTCTGAGTATCTTTTTCTCGATCACGGCGAAGAGGGTTTCGTCAGTTTTGGACAAGGTCCATGTCTCAGAGGCGTATGTGAGTACTGGGACTACAAAGGTTCTTTACAGTCTACGCTTCGTCCGTCGCGACAGGTATTTTGAGTGGAGAAGTTTCCTCAGGCTGTAGTATGACCGGTTGGCAGCACCAGGACCCCAGATAGGTGAAGTTTTGGTCGACTTCGAGGGTGCGATCACCTATCTGTACATCTTCTTCATCTTCTTCCTTGGCACTACAACCTCGTGAGGTCTTGGCCTGCGAGCTATTGCTAGCTTTCTGTGACTAAGTTTTACCCGTAGCTGGATAGTCAGTCCTACGTACGGGGAGGCGGTCCGCCAGGATTCGAACCCCGGTCCTGCCGTGTAGAGACCGGCGCCGCTATCGTATACACCACCGGACCGCCCATCTGTACATCACCCCTGCGTAAATCAGTGTTTGCTAGCAAAGACGCCGCTGCTGATGCCACCATAGTTTTGGTTTTTGCCTCGGTGATCTCCAACCCGAGGTTCAGTGTCGCATGCTCGATCCTTTGGTAAGCTTCAGCTACATACGAGAACCTCAAATAAGCGATGTCTATGTCATCAGCGTGTGCCAAAATCTGGAGTGACTTATAGAAGATGGTCCCCGAAGTTTCCACCTCCGAGTCTCGGATGACCCTCTCTAGCGCAAGATTGAATAGGAGGCAAGCAAGCCCGTCTCCCTGGCGCAAACCCTTGGTGGTAGCAAAGGGCCCTGAGAGTTTTCCATCCACCTTCACCTGGCATGTGATGTTGGCCATTGTCATACGTACAAACCTGGTAAGCTTGGCCGGGATTCCAAATGAGCTCATTGCGTCGTATAGTTTTACCCTGGCCAGGCTATATTATCGTATGTGGCTTTAAAGTCAATGAAGAGATGATAGGAATGTAGCTGCTGCTCGGCCATCTTCTCCAAGATTTGCTGCAAGGTGAAGGCGTCTCCTCTATTGTATCAAAATAATCCTTTTGAGCGGCTTTCTTCCCAACGATGTATGTTGAATAAGAATATGATAGTTTGACATTTACTTAGCAGCATTGGAATGGACAACAATTCAGATGGGTCAAAGAACAGAGCTGTTGTGAAAATTCAGGTTGAAAAAAAAGGTTATTATACAATGATTGTTCACTTTCGGAAGGCAACACAAAATTCTCAATAAAAACCCAAAAACGTACAAAAAATACACCGTCACACACTCTACATTGTACCACGTAGGTTTTGCTTTTACTGTATAAATATCTGGTATATCAATTGTCCTTTTACACAGTTGAAATGGGAAGGGAAGTTACCGTCGTTAACGGGGTACACAGGCTTAGAAATATAACAATTCCTTTCCATTTCTCGTACACGATTGCGATCGATTTGTTGCTGTGTTTCTTTCATTATTGCCTTCTGTGAGAGCTCTAAATACGATTAAATTTTAAGCCTTCGTCGAATACATATAATCTCCGAAATACTTACGGAACAATCTTACCGTAAGATTTCCTCCTATCGCTACCTCTGTTTTCGTTTTCCCGCCCTCTACGTGCACTAACGGAATTTCCCAGATGGATTAACATTGCAACATTGTTTTGTAACGTTTCCACTGACCGTTGTTGTATACGCGTGAGGGTTGAATTAGTACTAGCTTACGTTTAAATGGGGGTTTGCTTATACGCAGCACTAATTGCAGCAATATTAGCAGTAAGTTCGTTTTTAAATTAGTATTATTAACGCATTTGTCTGTGCCATTTTGAGGGAGGGAACAATTATACACGCAAAAGCATCCGTTAGCTGAATGCACGTTGAGTTGAACAATAATTTAGCGTAAATTAGTAAAGAGGAAAAAAAAAACAAATTAAAAGACAAGGTAAGAGAACTCCGAACGAGGAAAAAAACATTAAATGAGGTTTGCGGTTTAAATCTTGAAACGTTAGGTACAACATCAGCGTCAGTGATTATCTGCAGGACTCGGGGATCAGAAATCTTAGTAGACCGCGAATTATTGCTGGTGTTTACAAAGCTTGGTCCGATTTTCTTGGCAAAGACTTCCACTTCAAGTTAGGGTGTCTCCAGTTTCAAGTCCACAGATATGAAGGTATTTTTATTGCCTACAAAAAGTTAAATTAACAACAGCTAGTTCTAGCGATTGCCAGGACAGAAGGAGGTAAGCGACAATTGTGCAGTATCGATATCAATAGAATTCACAAGGCATAAGGTTAAGATTTGAAAGCAGCTGTTAACTATCATGCTATAATAAAATAACCGAAAGTAACCTTTCTCTAACACAGTTCGTCTTTTGTTTTTCTCTCGGTCGTATAATTGTTTGACTGAAAACAGGGAATATCAAATCGAAAACGACTTTTTCCATTGTTATAACACGTTACTGTTACGGTTACGTTTAAGCTGTGTACACACACATAGGTAATCTTGTTGTTGAAAGGTTGAAACGCAGTTAAACTAAAGTCTGATTACCGTGTGACCAGCTTTCGTGAGTTTGACTTTACATATGGCCGATTACCACTGACCCGACGCGATCAAAGGGTTGTATAACAGATTAAAAGAAGAATACTAAAACAATTACAAACGTCAGGCCCGGTAACGCATGACCCGGAAAAGGGGAACGGAGGATTAGCGTATTAATACGTATATGTAAGATGTACGGATGGAAATACTTTCAGCAGAACACAGTTGCTATACTTGCTCTCTCGCTCTCTTTCTCTCTCTTATCTGTAGGATAAATACACAGAGCAGGGTACCAAGTGACAGAACATGTTTTTAAGATAATAATGGTTGCTTTTATACGAACGATGTCCTCTCTATGGCTTCTTGTACCTTCTTCTACCTACTTAATGATCCGGACTCGATAATTTATGTTCGAATCTATCGCCGAATGTAGCTCGTTGGACGTGGAAGGCCGCTGCGTACGGTCGGTGGTCGGATGGCGGACGGTGGCCTCAGTCCGGATGGTTTCACCCCACCGGCTGCCGCCGGTTGCTTCAAACCTGTCGTCGTCGTTGTCGATGCTGCGGCGCTTGGGACGACAGTCTTCGGTAGCGGTGGCTCGATCGAAGCGTATGCGCTCAGCACTCCTGGGCCCATTCCTGCACCGGTGCCATTAAGTTTCGTTAGCAAACCATTACCCGTTACGCCACCACCGGCAGTACCGCTAACGTCCTCGATACTATTGGTACGGGTGGCGCTCGCGTACTGTTGCGGTTGTAGTACACTGTTCGCTATGCTTTGACTATCTACACGATACAGGCTGCCCCGTGAGCTAGCCGATGAGGATGATAGGCTCTACACGACGGGTTGGGGGAACACACAAATCAAAAATCAAAAAACAGGAACAAAAACAGAACCGAATTGGGATGAAAAAGATGAAAGAACGGTGGGAGTATGAGTAGAAAGTATGTAAAAAAACGACGAATTTAAGGCTAATGGTACTGTTCGAAACAATTTGAATTTTGATCTCTATGGAACTAGATAGGAGTTACACAAAAGTACACTTTGATAAGTAAACTAATCAACAAACAATTTACATAGACACACTTGAAATGCATACTTAGTGTCTGATTTTGGTAGGAAACATTCTATCCTATTTTGAAAGTAACTAATAACAATTGATAATTACAGCCTTTTACGGGTCAGAATAACAAGTCAACATGTCACCTCTACGGCTCGCCGATCCGTGCAGTCGTTGTTGAAATTTCGATTGATTTATTTAAAGGATCAAGAAGGATAGGATGTCGTTCAATTAAGTCTTTTTTTACTCTGGAACTAAAAGGTTGTTGTAGTAGAAGTGACACAGTGACATTGAATTCTGACAGGTGAAGGTGCTGTATATACTAAAGAGTGTCTGGTTCCGCTGTGATCGATCTGTGGTTTACTTACATTGACCGATTCGTTATCTGAGTCTGGGTGCTTTCGGTGCGTGTTGTAGCTAAAGTATCCGGACGACGGACGTATCAGACCAAGTCGGGACGTTTTCGGCATACCGCTGGCTGTGCGCATATGTACACCACCGGAGAGCTGGGGATGGATGACACAATAACATGAAGATGAAATTAACAGGCCAGTAGTATATAATATTCGAAGGTGTTTTAAAATTAGCTCGTCATTTTGGTAACAGTTAAGAGGGAAAGGTATTCCTTTAAAATTTTCTGCCGGGAAGGAAGCGTTGTAAGTATTGGAGAATTATGTTTTAGGATTGTGTAGTGTATCAAAAGACCGACAAAAGGAAAATGATTGCCTAAATAAAAATAACGCAAAATATTCATTCAATTTTTGGAATAAAGTTATGCTTTTTCACATTGAATATGTGACCATTCTATGTACAAATTAACCAACCCACCCGCTGAGTTATCATTCAAAACAAGCCCGATAAAAACAAACACTAGAAAACTTAACAAGCAAACATACTGGGAACAATCTATAAGAAGGAAAACTAAATTTTAATAAACACAAACTCCAGCCACTCGTACAGATTTTGTTAGCCTTAACCGCTCTATAGTCCCTCCCTCCCGAAAACCGAACCCATGTAAGGAAAAAGAAGAGCCATCGAAACTTAATAGGAAAACAGACATTATAATTACAAACAAACACGTACAGTGGTAGTAGTATTCAGAGCGTTTTTGTTAGCCATTGCAGCTGCGGTTGAGCTGTTGTTCAGGCCGGTTCGAGCTGCATTTGGCTGAGGAGCAGCAGCAGCAGCAGCGGGTGACCGCACCAGGGGTAAGCTGGCACGGCCCACCATCCCCGCTCCCGCGCCACCCGCCGATTGATATCCGTTGGACGCGTTCCGCAGGTTGGAAGCTGCCTGCTGCTGTAGCGAGGACCGCTTGGATGTGTTACTTTTCAGCTACAAAACAGTGACAGTGACCGGAACAATTAGCGTTAGTGCACACGGAAGAAATAAACACACACACACACATACAGAGACACACGCAACTACACACACACATAGCAAATACTCGCGCACACAATCTACAGTTAAGTTCCTCATTCTGATCCTGATTGAGAGGAGCGTTTGCGTGTGCGACAGAGTTGGGTACGACCGAAGCACAGCGTCACCCCTAAAACAAATCCCTTTCAAACCTTTCTCACACCGGTAAAGTGCATATGTGCGATATGAACAATGGGGTGAAACGTATGTGTATGATACGCCGATTGTGCGGAAGAAGTGCTTGATTCTTCAGCTACACGAAGCCCAAATGAACGAACAATATGAACGTAACAATATCGATCGAACGAATTCAACATTTCTTTTCTATGGTTTATGGAATCCACGTTACAGTTGTGTTCAAAATTATAGAGCTGGCATATCCGTACCTCAAAACCTGACAAGTAAAGCTTTAAACAATAGCTTGTGGTATGATTTTTCTTAGAGAAACCCGTCTCTCACATGGCAGAATCAATTTAATTCATCACGCGACACAATTTTCCTGTGTACGCCAAACTATTGGTGGCCTGTTTCAAAGGAAATCGAACATAACAAGACAAGACGAAGACCTCTTCCGAGGTCTGTAAGATAAAGTATAACTTTTGCATTGTTTATGTTTTTTTTTATAAATCAACTGTGTCTGATATTATTTTGAACACAACTGTGAATCACATTTCCTATGATATCAAACGTTTTGGTATGATTTCAAACGAATATTTATGATTCACGATAGAGAAAACTATCTAGCTCGTTAAATAAAACATAATGCCAACAAATCAACTGATCTAAACCCTCGAAAAAGCGAACGATCATGAAAAGAAAAGCCATTCATCGATTAAAAACAACAAAAACAAGACCCAGGAAGGATGATTGTATGAACCAGGGATGTGTATGTGATGAATATGAGCAGTACCGATGGTGTAATGAAATGTGGTAAACAATACCTCTGTGTTGCTGGAATTGTGCTTCAGTTTGAGCTGCAGCGCAGACGAACCATGCAGTTTGGAGAGATTACCGCTCGATCCTCCGTAACCGCTGCTATTGTTAGCCTGAGCAAACGTGAGACTATGGTAAGATTTGGACTTGGTACCCATCGGCGACTTGAGGGTTGGTGCACCGGCGGCCGATTGGTGATGCTGTATCGTAGCATTTGTTTGCTGTTGATGCTGCTGTAGCTGTAGTTGCTTATTTGCTGGCCCAAACTGTGAGTATCTTCCGACGCCCAGCAGCCCACCACTACCACCACCCAGCTTGGATGTGGTCGCTAGTCGCGATGTAGGCTGCTGGAGGGATTTGTCCGGCGGTTGCTTTTGCTGTAGCAACTGCTGCTGAAGATAGTGGTCCTGTTCGCGCTGTTCCAAACAATCGGTCGAACTAGACTTGCTGCCAAGCGGAAGCGTAAGATCCTTGCGCTGAATTCCACCAGGCACGGCGCCATAATAGCGAGGCTTCGAGATGGTGCTTCGCAACCGGCTTTCGCCGGCAGTAGGACGCGCCAATCCCGACGGCTGGATGTTATGGATTGCTTGTGGTTTTTTGAATACACCCTCATCGTCCTCTGCCGAGGGTTCAGTCTTCATCGAGGGCAGATTGTTGCTACCCGCCAGTCTGCCACCGTTCAGTGTGTTATGGTCTACCCTGCTAAAGGCACTACTGCTAATACCACTGTCCTCCTCGGAACCGTTCAACAACGGCTGGCCAACAATGCCCAGCTCCTGATCCACATCGGGCAGGACGGCACCGAGCGAATCGTCGCGCTTCCTTCCCAACCGTATCGTTTTGAAGCGATCTCTGTTCTTGCGATCGTACGTTTCTACCTCGCTGCCGGTAGTAACGGGATCGTTCGATTCGGTGGCGTGCGCTTCCGTTGCCCCGCCGTTCGACATTATCACCGTCGTATTGAGCGAGGGTGACGACGGTTGCTGCTGCTGTTGCGGCGATAGGGTCAGATGCACGTCCTCGTTGTATCTACTTCTACGGTTTAACAGTCTTTCGCTGCCGCTCGACGAGCACATGCTACCGCTCTTGGACAGCATCGAGTCCGCCAGCTTATTGTCGCTTTGTTGTGCTTCCATCGCCAGCGTCGCCGCTGGCTGCTGATGTAACTTTCGCTTCATCTCATCCTGCTGCTGCTTTTCCAGATTGATGCGCGAATGGCGCTTCTTAATGTTGTCCAGCGACTGTCTTAACTTATCGCTCGCTTCATCCGCCCGGCGCACATCCGCCGTGAGCGAGTTGAGCATCTCGTCGAAATCGATCCCGCTGTGTTCGCTTTCCAGTATCGATTTCTCAAACTCCTCGAAGTGTTGCAGCGAAATGCGCTTCTCCGCGTCGAGGAAATTCGATATGTCTGTCGGTCCGCTGTCGGTCGTACCCGGTAGCCGTCGGATCTGTACGTCAAAGTCATCCGTTTCTAGGTCGATGTCACCGTGCACCAGTGCCGGGTTCGGGTCTTCGTACGCCGCGTTACGTAGATCCTGCTCGAGATTTCGGCTGCGCCGCACCATGGTACGCCCAAAACCACTCGGCGGAGTCGTTTTCGCAGTTTCGGGCCCGATCGGTGATAGCTCTTCTATTTCCGGGACCGCTTTTACTCGTGCCGATGGGCCATGGAACGGTGTGGACTGGACGACCATCGCACTACCATTTTGCTGCTCACTGAACGTCCCATTTGGTGTGTGATGTTCCCGTGGTTCCGGTTCTTCTTCCTGCCCGTCGTGCCCCAGCACCGTTGGTCGCAGTGGACTATCAAGTGGCAAATGACGCACCTCGTCTTCTCCGCCGGTAAACGTTCCGTTACGCGGACGGCGCTTAAAGGTGCGATCGAATGGAACAGCAGCGGGTGGTGTGATCGTCGGTTCTACCGTGTCGTGCGTGAAATTCAACAATCGAACAGTATCGTCGTTGGTGACGGTACGATTTTGAACGAACGTTCCGTGCCCGTTTCCAACGCCACCGATCTGCTCTTGACCGACGATACCAAACGTACTGTTCATAACGGCGTTCTTATCGCCAACAGCAAGCGGTACCTGTGCGACGAACGTTTGCTCATTAATCGGTGGTACGATTGTTGTTTCCCGATCCGTTTCGCACGTTACCACATCATCCATATCAATCTGTGGCACCCCCTCAAACGTTTGATTTAACGATGAGCGAGGCTTGCGGTACGTATTGAAATTACGCGGCCGTCTCATATCGTACGTTCCACCACCATTCATCAGCAGCTTACTGGTGAGTATCCGTTCTGCCTCCGTTTCCGGCACTTCCGTCGGTACAAGGAACGTATCGTTTGGTGCGATCGCGGTTGTGATCGTCGTATCAATCGGTCCCGTTCGCTCGGTGTCCTCCCCTTCGGCGATGGCCGGCGAACTTTCGTCCTCCAACGAAGACTTACACGGCGAACCCACCAACGGTGCCGTGCGGCCGCCACTTTCGTACGAGTTTTGCATCGTACTTACGCCCGACACATTTTCGATCGCGTTCAGATCCGTACGGGAGATGTTGCAATCTTTCGTGAGCGTACTTTCCTCATCCAGACACAGATTCTCCAAGCGCTGCCTGTCCTCGATCACACTGTACAGGTTGTACCCGTTGTAGCTAGCATTCCCAACGCTCGGTATGCTCGTGCCCACAGCCACATTTTCATCGGTCGCATTGAGCAAGCATCCCACGCTGCTAAAGTCACCGCTAGTGATAAGGCTGTTGGTGATCCTTTCGTTCGTCGAGTACTCCATCGAGTTCATGATCGAGCAGGGTGGAGACACATCGCTTAGCCAGCTGCGCTGCATCAGAAGCCGGTTGCCGGTTGCGGATGTAGCCAGGGCAGACGTTGCCAAGGAGGAAGGTGTTACGGGGCCACCGATTTGTACATTAAGCAACGGTGATCCTCCACTGGCGGCAAGCTGTCAAACGAAAGGTAGAAAAATTTAATTAGAAAAATGTGATCACAGAAGTAGGATTTCCTGTACGTTCTTACCTCATGGTGAGAAGTTCTTTCTACGGACAATGCGCTACTGCTCAATGGATTGTAATCCATTCTTTTCTTAGGTCTCGTGAACGTTCCTGTGTCGACGAATTTTTGACCTGCAAAAAAACATACAACGAACCATTAATCGAATCAATCTTGCTATGCTATCAAACTTCAAACGAATGTTACAACAAATGTATGAGAATGTTAATAGGGAACGCGCACGCTGTTTTCATGATGACTTGTATTCATTATATAATATTTTGATGATGGAACCAATTGCACGAGATTGATGCGGGAATTTGACAACTTTTTGTTTCCAATCAGGGACACGATTCGGAATGGGTGAAAATATCACACAACACGTCAAAATACTTACTGCCGCTGTTCGAATTTAGCAGCCACTTCTCACGGTCTATACTGTCGATATCATCGAGCGTATGCTCTTTCT
Source organism: Anopheles maculatus (assembly GCA_002091835.1). Classification (NCBI taxonomy): domain Eukaryota; kingdom Metazoa; phylum Arthropoda; class Insecta; order Diptera; family Culicidae; genus Anopheles; species Anopheles maculatus. Next base: position 10,568 of record KZ063177.1, read on the forward strand.
TGATACAGTCTGTAGAGCTTTCAGTTATCAGTGGTTCTAGATATTTGGTAATCAAAGAGTATTACAATGATCCGAATTAATAAAAATCACCTAACGAACTTTATGATAAGATGATTACTTCTATATGCTACACTATCGAAGGGTTTTCCAGGACAATAACCAGGAGTAGATTTAATATTGGTGTTTTTGTACTTTTTATATTTCAATATAATATTGCCTGATTAGTATATAACTATGTGTATATAAGATGCTTGTTAGTGGATCTGGTAGACCCCGATGATTAAAATTGGCGCTCATGAATTTCGCGCGTTAAACAAGAGAACACTTTTCAATTTCCGCAATATTCCATAAACTAAGATCTAAGCCTAAGTCAGTGTACCTTGACCATTCTCCAAGGCTGCACACATATTTGTTCTCAGGAAGTCTATCTCACACATTCCGTTTTCCAACCCAAGCTAGATGTTCCGTTGTCATCTTATCAAACGGAAACAGCTGTCAACATTGAGGCCCTATCGGTGTGCAGGACCAACTGGAGAGACTTCCTCCCACCCTGGTACGGCAATTGCTACCAAAAGCGCGTCACCATGCATCGGCAAATAAAGGCGACAGATTAATTGCATTCGCCTGGTGGTACACAACAGTACCAGCGCGACAACTCACTCACCATCGGAGACACTGGAACTGCCGTTAAGCGTCCGCACGGCGTGGGGGTTTCAGTTTCCATTTTCAACTCGTTTAAGGGGTCCAGGGACAAAAAATTAACCCAGCACCATAAGCGTAGACGCGAAAGCTAGTAATAAACAAACGCTTGTAACGCGGTGGAGGAAGCGGCCTCACCATATACGGTGCACCGTCACTTGACGGCGTCAATCGGAGAACATTGTGGCAGCAGCTTTTTGTTTTGTCTAGTCACTTATTACCACAGTACGTATCATTGATTCGCCTTACTGCTCCTCTTAGTTTAGTAGTTTGGAAAGCTTTATTGATTTGATTATCGTACAATTTTAATGTCTGAAAGTTGCTTCAAAGCAAGAAACAGTCTGTTTACCGGCAATTCTTTATTTGAGTTTTTAAAAGGAAAGCACAAAATAAAGCCACGCTGCAAGTAAATTCCAGCGAGTGGATGTCCTTGGATGCCCCGTTGGTGGGTAGACATGACAACAAGACTGAAAGCAGTTGGACCTGAGGAGATTTCAGCAAGAGTGGGATTCGTGTTTTGGCATCGCATAAGCTCGATATGCGAAATAGTTCAATCGAGCCCACAAAGGGTTGAGATGTGAAGGTTTGCAAATGTTTCCAACTCTATTCTCTGGTCACGATTCCACTCTTCTTCTTTGGTTTCTTGTGTGTTCTTTCTAACAAAGATTTATGAAACAAAATAAGTCTATAAATTTACGAATAACAGGGACTAAAAAAAATACAAACATAAGTATTTTTATGACCTCTTTTGCAATTATGAAGTTGGCGAAGTTTAAGTTACGCTACGGATATTTTCAATCCTTTCTGGAACTTCTAGCGGACCAATTGCAGACCTTTTTGAAGTCGAAATTACAAGTTCTTTCTCTATTCCAGTCAAAATATACTTTTGTAGTTCACTGTTGACTGTTTCACATGGAACTTTCGCCATATCAGAGGATCTATTCGGAAAATCTGTGAGCGTTTATAAGTTTGGCGCTTACTGATTTTTGTCGTGCTGCTACCCTATTTCACACAATTTAACAACTCTTCTGCAACACAGATACGGGATCTGATCAGCGAAACTTACCTAGCTTTCCAGGAGTGCTGCTGCTGCTGCTGTTGTTCTCATTGCTAAAGCTCTGGTTCAGTAGGATGTGACCGGTGCCGCCGTAACTGTTGCCCACCGGATTGCACCAGCCGCTGGTAGTTGCTGTTGCTGCTGCTGCTTTGCCGATGCCGCGACCGCCGCGTGTTTCCCATTGTTTTAGAATTGCAAACACCTCATCTTCATCAATCCATTCCGACTCGAGGCAGCTGTATGTGTTTGACGGGTTGCCACAGTTAATTGGGCACACAAAAAAAAGCGGCAAAGAGAATTAGAAGTAAACGGAAAGGCGGATAAGTTGTGAGGCACACACAGACACAAACAAATACGTCATCTTCATGTTGCGAAAACAAAAGGCTGGGTGTGGGGTACAAATTAAACGGAGTGTGAAGCTGTATCTTGTGTTGGTGGTGTACACGGTATGTTGCAACATCGGGGACGCCCAGTTAACCCAGATTCATAGCAATGAATCGGAGAGTGTCTATCTACCGTTTGCAAGATGTAAAGTACGAAACTGCCTAGATGGATGGTTGGCGAGAAAAGCAGCAGTGTCTGCATGCTGTGGCGCTTTACAATCTTTTACTGCATCCAAGCCACATACATACACGCGCACAGAAACACGCAAAGGGGGGGAAGGAAAAATGCGCAATTCCAAAAGGTGATAATCAGCTCACTTCCATATGATAGCGTAATTAGATCAAAATAAAATCACGAATCAAAACAAGGGATCGTTTAGTTACGGGAACCCCAGCGCACCAACCGCGAAAGCGTTTTCTGCCGCGAACCCGTTCCAACGGATTGGTTTGGAAAAGCTGATAACAAATGGATTGGAGCAAAGCATAATTGATGAAATGATCGTTTCACCCATATTTCACCCACCAGCACAACAACACACGTGTGCGGCACACGATTGAGAGACCTGGCTATGTACAGTGATGGACAATAGAGTAAGACCATCGGACGTTAACTGCAACTTAAAACTTTGTTGAAGCTCTTGAAAAAATGAGGATCAATCATGAAAATCGATTCTGATACATTTTTTCTGCAAAAATCCCAAAATGTGTATGACAATTAAATGAGACAAAACAAAAAAATTAAATTTTGGACACTGGTTTTCGAAAATTTAGAGTATTTCTTGCTTGATTTTTTTAAATTTAAGGCTTTAATACGTTCTGCGGATTTGACTTTGTTGTTCTCCATACTTCGATACTATAAAATGATAAAAAAGCACATCTATTTCAGACGAATTACTAGCGAATTTACACGGGAAGGCTGGCAGTGCTGTCAGTTTGGAGCAGCGCAATCGAAGCGCAACTTGAAGTGCGTACGAATGTAAACAAACATTGAGTGTAATTTCGCTAGTAATTACCTCTGAAATAGATGATTTTTACTTCAATTACGTGTTTTTTAACCTTTTATAGTACCGAAGTACAAAAAGGGCGACAGACTGGACTGTGCTAACTTCCGAGCCATCACAGTCTTGAATGCTGCCTACAAGATCCTGTCCCGAATACTCTTCTGCAGACTTGCGCCCCTTGCTACAGATTTCGTCGGGAGCTATCAAGCTGGATTTGTTGGAGGCAAATCCACTACCGACCAAATCTTCACTCTACGGCAGATCCTCCAGAAGTGCCGGGAGCACCAGATCCCCACGCACCACCTGTTCATCGACTTTAAGGCAGCCTACGACACCATAGATCGTACCGAGCTATGGAACATCATGCGGCAGTACGGTTTCCCTGCGAAACTGGTACGGCTGTTGAGGGCTACAATGGACGGTGTGCAGTGCAAGGTGAGAGTGTCGAACATGCTGTCGGATTCGTTCGAATCTAACAGGGGACTGAGGCAAGGGGACGGACTCTCCTGTTTGCTGTTCAACATCGCTCTGGAAGGTGTCATGCGAAGCGCGGGCTTCGATATCCGGGGCACGATTTTCACCCGGTCTCTCCAATTCCTTGGCTTTGCGGATGACATCGACATCATCGGGCGAACATCTGCGGCGGTGTGCGAAGCGTACACCCGACTGAAACGCGAGGCCGATAGGATTGGATTGAGGATCAATGCGACGAAGACAAAGTACCTGCTTGCCGGAGGCTCTGACCGTGATAGAGCACGACTCGGAAGCAGAGTATTAGTTGACGGCGACGATCTCGAGGTAGTAGAGGAGTTCTGCTACCTTGGCACGATCGTAACTTCGGACAACAACGTAAGCAGCGAAATCCGAAGGCGCATTGTTCAGGGGAATCGTGCCTACTACGGACTCCACAAACTCCTGAGATCCAGAAGACTCCAACAACGCACGAAATGCGCCATATATCGTACACTGATACGGCCGGTAGTCCTCTACGGGCACGAGTCCTGGACTATGCTGGCGGAGGACGCCAATGTACTCGCCATTTTCGAACGGTGGGTGCTGCGGACTATCTTTGGCGGTGTGTGCGAGCAGGGCGTGTGGAGAAGGAGAATGAACCACGAGCTAGCTGAGCTGTTTGACGATGCAGACATCCTGACGGTTGTCAAAGCCGGAAGGATACGCCGGTTGGGCCACGTGATGAGGATGCCGGACTCATGCCCTGCCAGAAAAGTGCTCGTCAGCGACCCGTTCGGCACGAGGCGTAGAGGAGCCCAGCGAGCTCGTTGGCTGGATCAAGTGGAGTCTAACCTGAGGGATATCGGATGCAGCCGGGGATGGAGGAGTGCAGCCATGGACCGAGTTTCCTGGAAACGGATTGGACACCAGGCCATGTCTATTAGACGTGCTCCCTAGGAGCAGGCCACAAAAGAAGAAGAAGAGTACCGAAGTATGGTCCGAAGTCAAGTCCGCAGAACGTACCACTGTTCACGAAGGGTTTAAAACGAATGCAATTAAACAGATATCAAATTCTATAAGGACAGAAGCTCCTCTCATGAAGGTCTTACTAATAATAATAATTAATAAAGAATAAGATTTTATTTAAAACGATTTATTCTCTATTATTTGCCCGTTTTTAATCCAAATGCAATGATTTGGTTCGTTCTGAACACAAAAGATAATTGCGATATAAAATTATGGTATTGCTGATACTTTCACCATATTTTCAAACGATTCTCCCCAAAGTATCAAAAGCAGTAGTTTCAAAACTAGCTATAAGGGTAGTGTTATTATTTTGTCCACCACTGTATGTGATTTGAGCAGTGTGTTCAAATGAAATTGGGTTTGAAGATTTTGATAATACGTTGTAGATATCGTTTATTTAACACTAAAAAGCAAGCTAATTAAAACACCTTCCACACGTATTGAAGGTGATTTATTTGATGGGAATTGGGATAGCGTTACAATTACATGTGTAAGTGAAAGATTTTACACCAACTAGCGTTAATAAACCATTATTTATCGGCTTTCTTTTAATGAGCAAAAAATGTCACACACACTCACACATTAAATAAACAATGAACAACAATTTAACGTTTATCCCCAGTGGCTTCGGCGTTCCGATCGTATAATAAAACGTTATCGATTTCGGTTTTGTCGCACGAGCTAATGAAGAACTTATTAAGTTGGATTATCTCCATTGTTTTGCCCCCGGTTTAAATTTATCTCTTCATTATAAAGCAAGGCAGGCAGTTTGGCACACTGTAGGGTTGTGTGTCATGCATGCCACCATCGGAGCATGATGATCGTCGTGTCAGGCATCATTACCGGAGCATTCAATTTTGGGAACGGGCGTACACTCTTGGCGCACGAAACAACAATAATGTTGGGAAGGTTCACTTCCTCCCAAATGACACACCCGGGAATGTGTGTGAGTGGAAGCAATATGCACAGGCGTACGGAACAACAGGGAGAAAAACAATCTCACAATTTTTCCACCTCTAGTACGAGCGCTGGATGGATAGTCTGAAAGATATCCGGGGGCCGGAACTTGGCGGTGTACATGGGAAGAGCGCGAAAAACAAAAGCTTTTAGAGTGAAAAAAACAGCAGGAAATTAAGATTAGTTCCAAGCGAATGGGTTTTTAGTTCCTTAGGCGAGGAGTTTTTTTAAGTTCATCTTTGAGGTCTTGGAGTGTACTGAGAGAAATCATGAACCAAACCTCAGTAGCATTCTACAGCGAGAGGTTTATGGTTCAGAATACACTATTTTCTGATAGTCCCACCAGATTTTTGTGTTCTTCTACCACGACACTATACCATCTCGAGAAGTATTTGCAGCTTTCGTGACTTCATTTTAGCCTTTGTTCAATAGTCAACCTCTTCGTAAAGAGATGCAACAAAGCATTGCACAGTGCATACTAAACCACACCCAGGTTAATTGAAAAGATAATGAACTACAGGGTGCTCCACCAAGAGACATCCGATTTTTTCAGACAGCTAGAAAACTAATGGCCATATTGCTCTGCTTTTTTGTGTTTTACAAATTTTAATCTTGGACAATGTTTACTGATTTCTTCCAAGAGTGATGCCAGAAGAGAAAAGGTACGTTTCGATCGATTAAAATGTCAATATTTGAAGTTATTGGCGAAAACTGCTGCTCAACCTGAATCTATGTTGATATTAATAAGCAAAAACAGTCAGAAATCGAAGGAAAATTTGCGTAATCAAAATTCTGGTTTTGGTGGGATCAACTAGCTGTATTGTATTATGAACTTCTAAAGCAAAAACTAACTTACTTCCGGAGAAAATGCAATAAATGTGACTAGGATACTACAGGAAACTTGTTCACAAATGCTTGTCTTTCCTTAACCCATATCCCATATATTGAGTATTATCGATCTCTTTTTCACGAAGATCTTTCTCACGAAGACACGAAGAGTTATCTCGCTATTAAAAACGTTCCTGTTGTTCGAATTCTTCCAGAAAATACTCCACACCAAACTTACCTTTCCGGAACGAGCTCGTCTCCACTAAAGTTGCCGGACACGTCCATATTTCCCGACCAAAGGTTGCCGACGAAAACCGGGAAATCCGCCGGGGCAGGGTGGTGTGGGGAGGGGTGAGATTTCTGCACAAATCACCCTGCCGATCTTCCGCCGGTTGCACTTCCGGTAGAGCAGGGTGGTTTCACTTTTACTTCTCGAGGCATGCAGCGTCGTACGTAACAGGAAAAGATGGATACAAACACACACAACACAAGCGTATCTTGCACAAATTAATGGCGTTATGCAAATTTCCTCTACGCTACACTGCACGGCACTGGATTACTTGCACGTAGAGCATACGGGGTTTCGCGCACCGATTATTGCAATGGTATTTTATTCATGCCACAAAACTGTTTTTTACCTAAATTGTATGGAGACAACAAACAAAATCATATTGTTAACGATTGATACGATCGATCAAGAGAGGGAGAGAGATCATACTAAAAATGAAATTAACTTTATAGGCATTTCAAATTCATACACAAACCGCACCCTGTATGTATTGGAAAATGTTGTTGATTGATTTATTACACGGCCAAAGAAACCCCACTCCCCACGTACACACACACACACACACACAAAAACCATAGACAATGTTTATGTTTTGGTATAGTGTCTGTGTCTGAGTAGTTTTTGAGACGATCATTTTCTCTCCATTACACAAACTGTCGATCGATTGACCGTGATATTTAAGGGAAGTGAAAAAAGTAAAAGCATTTCACCACCGCGCCAACCCCGGGTAGGTCGGAAATTCGGTGTGGCGGAAAGTTTTTTGCCCGCTTAAAAACTCACTCTCTATTTCCAAATTTGTGCGAATAAGCGCTTTAAGCATAAAGCGATCGATTCGAGCAGCAGCAATAATCGATGGTTAACCATTTGAAAACAAAAATGCAGTTTTGCTGGTAACCCTTTTGATGGGAAGGGAATGAAAAGAAAGTCCTAGCGAATGTGGTTTTGATTACGAAATGCGCTCATCGCTACAATGCAAAGCACGTACCGTCTGCCTACGGTGTTGTAGTGAATTTGTAACCACCGACCTAATGGCGACTACTGGCGGTTAGACGTGATCGTATCCGGAACACGAAAGGATAACCCGCAATTTGCAATTTGTTTTATTTTGATGCGATTTAGTAATGTACACTCTGCTGTTTATTTATCCTTAGTATGTTGTCTACAGAAAAAACTATTAATGCGTTATCTGTTTATTTAGAGCTGCTATTCTCAAAAAAGTCAAGGAACCGCATTTGTTCGTCAATAATAGAAGATAGAATCCAACCATCTAACAGTGCTGTATAATGCTTCTAATGCAGCAGATATTCACCAGAAACCCTAGGCTTTATCGTTGTGAATCTTGGATCCAGGGGACAGAACAGTGAGGAATATCGTGGACAAGATAGACAATGATATACAAAATATGCCGTACAAATGTCGATCGATCACAATTAGCAGCTGACAGCGTTAGAGGAAGTCTTTTCGACAGATTCACAACTGACCTCCTCGACAGTGTGCAATAGGTTCTGTTGGATAAAGCGTTTTCGGAAGACCTTACCAATACCAATCAGCTCTGGACCTCCTCATAACAGCAGATTTGCTGTCAGCCGAGTCCATGTGCCTTGGACCGGAACAAGTGATAGAACGTTGGTGCAAAATCTGGAGATTACAGCGGGTTTGGTAGAAAATTCCAATTTAAAGTCTATGGGTATGTTTTTACCAGTTGCGCAATGTGTGACTGAACGTTGGCATGCAACAACTTTATCGTGTTTTTTCCGCATATCCTGACCGTTTTTCCCCGTAGTACTTGACTCAATTTCATCAATTGCGTTCGCCATTCGACCAAAGACCGGATTGGTCCTACCAGATACACAGGGAAACCCTTGAACTATGGATGTTTGGCCGTGGTAATGAGGTCCCCATGATTTTTTGCACTGAATCCAATTGGTGAAGAATTGCTGAAAAGGATCATCTTTCGTGATGATGCGGTGTAGAAATCGCTCCCGTTTGAATCAATATTCGTTATATCGCAACATCAGCTCATGTGGATTCCTTTTCCTTTCCTTTTGAAACCCGTGAGGATATTCTGGACAGATCATAGTTCGGTGTTACACATTCGGAACAGAACAACACCTCTCACAAATGTGACTAGCAACAACTAAATCTCAAATGATTTATTACACCTTAGTTCTGATGTGTACAAGCACGATTTATGATGTTTTAAATATGCCAAAATCGCGTTCCCTTCTTTCTTGCTGGCCCTATATATTTATGCATAGAAATCTTTAACAAAAATATATGCTTAAAAAGCTCTAATACCTCGATGTCAGACGGTAAGAACCAGAAAAACACGTTTTACCATTACTGCTCTTTCGCTTGCCATTTCTTATCGAATCGCAATTTATTGAACGCAGTGTAGGCGAGGAACAATTTACGCCTGGACATGTTAACATGTACTACAAACCAACCTACACACTGTAATGTAAGACTGTCAGTAACAGCGTACCACACACAAAGGAAAGGAATAAATACAGGCAAAAAGTGAGCGAGTGTATGTCCTACACGTAATGGCTTTTTTTTTTTTGAGAGCAATGAAATTGTGTCCCAATATTCATGTAACCAGGGTAGGATTAACGTATTTGCCGACTAAAGCTGGCAGTTGGATAAGAACAAAAGTGGTGTGGTGGTCGACGATAATGTTTGTTTTTAGTCGAAGCGCTGCTTTTCATTCTCACCTAGTGCGCTTGTCTGCTAGAGCCGCTGGTGACTCATATCGAATTACAATTGCAATTTTCATTTAAATCATCTACACCAACATTATTCGCCGATTGAGAGTAAAGCGTACAACCAGCGAGTAAGGTAATTTACACACGTTCCTTATTTCGATTATTGCTTAGGATAAATTATTTACATCAAACATATAAAACAATTATATTGAAAAAGTAATATCCCACAGACGTAGACCTTCATCAACCCGCACATATCTGCAGAAGACAAACGAATCTTAATTTCCAAATACAGAAAACTGTTGTGAGCGTTTCATCAGACTTGTCGCCGGGTTTTAATTAAATTTTATCGTTTGTGTGTACGACCGGCAGGGCAAGAGGGTTAATGATGAGTGAATGGATATGGGTATAGAGTAATTAAACTTATCAAAAACATTCATCCTAATGTTATTGTGTTACCCCACCATGAGCCACAAAAAATAACCAAAAATAAAAAGGTTTAAAATATTAGACCATATTTTCCATAACTTTGGTTGATAATAACTTTCATTAAATTGGTGGCATTAATTAAGGTTATCTGACACTCACAGGCTCTTCTACGTAGTAGAAGCTTACCAAAGGATCGAGCAAGTGGCTCTAAACCTCGGAATTGAGATTAAAGCAGCGAAAACTAAAATGATGGTGGTACCATCAGCAGCCCTGCCAACAAACACGGTTTTACGCAGGAGTCATATGATGATCGCACCTTTCAAGGCGTCCAAAACTTCACCTATCTGGAATCAAACGTAAGGCTAGTAGTGGCTAACAACCAGTCATACTATGTCCTCAGAAAACTTCACCACTCAAAATACCTGTCACGACAAACGTAGCTAAGGCTGTATAGAACATTTCACGTTCCAGTACCCACATAAGCTTCTAAGACATGGACTCTGTCTAAAAGTGAGATAACCATGTTAGCGACGATCGAAAGCAAGATCCAAGTATGGAAGGACAATGAAGGAGTGATTTCAATGACGAACTCCACGAGCTGTACGATGATCTTACTATCTCGCCAGACTCCGGTGGGTTGGTCATGTATTAAGAATGACACCGGACAATCCTTTCAAATGTCCATTTAGGCCGTCTGCATTGACAGAGCGCTTTTAGCGCCTGATAAGTTAATAAGTAAGTTGTTGTAAGGGTCAAATTTACAGATTAAGGAAGTATTTTTTCCACCTCTTCATAATTTGAGCCTTTTCTGTTAGGAAAGTGTTCCATCTTTCGAAAGCAACTCACAAAATATGAAAAGACTACAAATCTTTCAAACAACACCCAAATTTAAGCAGGCAAAAAAACACAAAACCACTATCCAAAACGTACGCCCCAACCACATTCAGGTAATGTTTTGGGAAGTTTGAAATTCTTTTTTGTGCTCTTTCGTTGCTCTTTTGCTTCATTCGTTTGCGGAAACGCCTGTATATTGCAAGCATGGCTACGGAAGTCCGGCTGCCATGGTGGGACTCAGCCATCAATGTTGGGGAAATAGACTAAAAAAGTAACCGCAATAAAAGCATTTCAGCTATGATATACGCTAGAGAGGCCGCTGGGGCTGACTGTGACTGGGAGCCATCGAAAAAATAGCCGGACGTTTGGGAAGCGCTTGATCGAGCGATGACAGGCGCAATCCGAAAACAGCAACGGTGTCACCGTCTAGAAGATTGCGGAAGAGCTAATCCTCCTGAAATAGCCCGTTTGCATCAGAGGGCCCTGTGACTGTGCGTGTGTCGTGCCGGATCGTACCCGTGCCTCTACGGTTTGTGAAAGTTTTACATGCCAAAGCTAAAGAAAGTTCTGCGAGCAAATCAATCGTCCAGTGCGCTTCTCTCTAGGCCCCATTGCTCCATTGTCGTTAGTGGAGGGTGTGTGTGTGTGCGTGTATAGTGCCGTGAAGTTGTGCAGTGATAACATTCCGGAGGAGAAAACCAATTTAGTACCATCCGAAAGCAGGCAGTTTAACCGCACCCTGAAATTATTTAGTGTGGTTAAGAATCGGATTCTTCAATGCCAATGGGTGTGTTTTGTGTCGCGTGACGGCCAGACGGTGGGCACAAATGGCCGCAGTAATGGCCGCGGAAGTTTCGGTGAACAAACGTCGCTGCTAATGCAACGTTGCGTGTGGCTGTGCGCTTTGCTGTTTGTATGTGTGTGTCCCGTGCCCGAGTGCGTCGAAGAAGAAGAGTTAAGAATGCGGAGACAGCCTCCAAGATCAACTGGCAAGCAAACGAGGGGCTCTGCTCTCACGGTCATTTAAGATCACACCTGCTGCGTTTAGAAGAACGTCCTATTTTCAAAAGTTTTTAAAGAAAAATCAAGCTAATACAGACACAATTATGCGTATGTCAAAAAGGGGTCGACAGCGATGAGTCATATGTTGTGTTTTGATTGGCTGTCACAATTTCCCTTTCGCTTTTATTTGCAAACAGGAATTGTGCATTTTGTTGTTGTTGTTGTTGCAAACTGCAATTCAAAAACTATGAACGTGTGTGGCCACTTCCTGTTGTACGCTCATCAGCACTTTATCGATGTAAGTCGAGGAGAACGAGCTAGTCAAAGCAACTACAAACAAAACAACCATCGTCACCATCTATTCCAAGGCTCATTGGTACGCCTACTACGTTTTAAGCAAATGGTATTTTTTGGATTTGGTAAGCCCGGCTCTAAATATTTTCAGAACTTACCCAGTGTCGAGTAGAGTTGGTGCTTGCTCTGAATGTTTCACTAAGCCCATACCTGGTGGCCCCATGGATCGTGGCTTCAAACGCAACCAAGCCATAATTAGTAGATGTGTCAGCGCAACGCAGACATCCCACAGGGTGAAGAAACGTTTCTTATCTCAACAGGCAGCGAACTCTTCCACACCGGAAAGAACTGGCTAGCAAGACAAATGGATTTTTCGAAGACACTTTGCCTGCCTGCTGTTGCAGTTTGGTGCGCTCCATCCAGAGGCCCGCGACAAGCATCATGTGGCATCCGGCATCGTCGTAGTGCACACCTCATGCTTGCCTTGAAACCATTAGAGAGAAAGCCAATGAAATAACGACGACAGGAGATCGTCGAAAGACGACGGCGAAGATGCTGGCTGGCACAACGACGGATCCAACGGCGTAAGGGGTCGTTATAGGCAGAAAGGCACCCCATACCTCACAATCACGCGAAACGTCGCCACTGAGCACGGAACCATGAAAAGCGACGACGATGATGATGGCGATGATGGTGAGGTCATCATGTACGGTGTAGCGAATGGCACAAGTTCACGGTGCACCGGTGTACCTTTCACATGACGAAGAAATGGGGCTGCAGAATGTGCTGTTTGTAACTGCTAATCGATAAAGATTGCTTCAACCTTGTGGAATTTTAATCTGTACATGTAACGAAAATCAAAGTTGATGGAAAATGATTTAAAATGTTCCTTCTTGGGACAAGATGCAAGCTAGTTCCTTTTTTGCCTCTGTTGCCACCAATGCAGTTTATCTGAGCCGACAAGAATGACGTCGATAGCGGACGTTAGACACTAAAGCAGTTGCAGATTTAGCAAAGATTATCGTCTAATGGATAGAAATAGATAACATTACTGGCATATGCCTCTGTGTCAGCAAGGAGAAGGAAGTAGCTCGAAGGGTATAATGTCATCGGTACGAAAATAGTCCCTGCAAAGCGATAAAGCGGACGGACGGTTCGTCGTTGCACGTCGCTAAACGTAGCACAATCTCTCGCTCTCTGGACCGGGAGTTTCCTTGGAACTCGAATTTTGGTTCAGCAACGTCGTTATTTTATGCCCAGAAGTTTTTCATTAAGTGGGTGTTTGAGTAACTTTGTTTCATTTCCTAGGGCGAATGAGATGCTTTATGTAAGAGATTTAACTTTAAGAAATAGATCATGTTTTTTTTGAAGAAATTGATTTAAGTTTGCATAACTTATGATGCATTTTATCATATTGATTCGTAAGATTATGTATTAGTAAACTTCTACTAAGTAAAGAGCTTGCTGCTTGGCACGCAGAAATCAAGTTGTTGAATTAAATCTTATGTTTGCCCCCGAAAGTACACTCCAGAAGCGACTTATTGAACTTTAGCTCCGAACTTTTGTTGAAACTGCACCTAGTGAAGTTTCCTCTTGCGCTGATATAAATGTAATTTAAGCAACTGGCCCACAGCCAACTGGGACATTGCACTGGCTGTATATATCATTTAAAGTTCCAGTACCCACATAAGCTTCTGAGACATGGACTCTGTCTAAAACTGAGAAAATCATCTTAGCCACGATCAAAAGCAAGATGCATGTATGGAAGGACAATGAAGGAGTGATTTCAATGACGAACTCCACGAGCTGTACGATGATCTTACTATCTCGCCAGACTCCGGTGGGTTGGTCATGTATTAAGAATGACACCGGACAATCCTTTCAAATGTCCATTTAGGCCGTCTGCATTGACAGAGCGCTTTTAGCGCCTGATAAGTTAATAAGTAAGTTGTTGTAAGGGTCAAATTTACAGATTAAGGAAGTATTTTTTCCACCTCTTCATAATTTGAGCCTTTTCTGTTAGGAAAGTGTTCCATCTTTCGAAAGCAACTCACAAAATATGAAAAGACTACAAATCTTTCAAACAACACCCAAATTTAAGCAGGCAAGAAAACCCCAAACCACCATCCAAAACGTACGCCCCAACCACATTCAAGTAATGTTTTGGGAAGTTTGAAATTCTTTTTTGTGCTCTTTCGTTGCTCTTTTGCTTCATTCGTTTGCGGAAACGCCTGTATATTGCAAGCATGGCTACGGAAGTCCGGCTGCCATGGTGGGACTCAGCCATCAATGTTGGGGAAATAGACTAAAAAAGTAACCGCAATAAAAGCATTTCAGCTATGATATACGCTAGAGAGGCCGCTGGGGCTGACTGTGACTGGGAGCCATCGAAAAAATAGCCGGACGTTTGGGAAGCGCTTGATCGAGCGATGACAGGCGCAATCCGAAAACAGCAACGGTGTGACTAACCTTGCTTCCGGGCGTGTGCTTTTGTCCCGCTTGTAATTCTGTTCCATCTGCGGATCAGTAATTTGATGAAAACAACAAGCGAAGTGCTTGTTGCGGCTGGATGGTTGTAACAGCAAAGTAAGTTACTGCTTTCTATTCCAATTTCAGATTTTACTCAAATGTCTAATTTTTTGGTGATCAACTCATCCGAAGGTGTGCCATATGTTCGGTAGGATTATCTGAATTGCCAGTTGTCAGTGTGTTACAATCGTTTTTTGTGAAGCATTGCGAAATCCATCTGGACTGTTGATGTTGCTGTGGTGCGGTCTGCGAGACGCGGGTCATTCTTCACCACGCTCGTTCAGTTCGGTCATGGGAAACGTCCAGCGTACAGCAACCAATTTACACCCCGTCCACTTTGCGACATGCGGCACGAAAAGATGCACACACAAAAAAAGCTTAAAAGAAACAATTTGTAAGTTGCAAAGCTTTGCGTGTCTTTTCTGGCGTGGTTAGCGTAAAGGACCAGCCTGTTTTTCTTTTTCTACGGTGGGAAACAAACACACCTCCCAGTTTCAGATCTCTGGAGAGGCATAACGCGTCTGCAAAAGCTGACATGTGGAAAAGCAAAAAGGCAAAACAAAACGTCGGTTTCAAATTGGCCATTCGCGGCGTCGCGGTGTCATGAGCTGCCGGTAAATGGCGCCCATGGGGAGGCGGTAATTTCACTGCTCGCTTGACCAGACGATTACACCGGGCTCAGGCACTGCCCTGCACAGGTGGCGTAGCGACAGCGCACAAACTTTTCGTACTTTAATCGATATCGAATCATCAACGGGTGGATTATGAGCGAGAGCCAGCTACAAACCACATGGAACGGGCGTGTATGCGAAACAGCCTCGCGTTGGGTAGAAAAAAAAGCATAACGAGGTTTCATAAAGGTACAAAGTAAAAAAAGCCTCAACAAGCGACCATCTCCACAAAGCAACACACAGCACGGTGGTGTGCTTGTTATTGTGCAAATGGACGAGACGGAATAAAAAAAACGCTGTGTATTTCTTTGTAGCGCAATAAAACGCAGGCCGTGTGCGAGCGGATGCGGGGACGCATTCATGCTGGGTATGATTCGTGTCTTGGAGGAGTCTTCGCTGCTGCCAAGTTCCATACTTTCGGATACCGCCGCACGGGAAAGGTGAAAAGAGTGAGTTCTAGATCGAACACCAGCAGCAGTAGCAACAGCTATTTTTAAACACTCCGGTGGCCCGTACGAGTCACTTTTGCTCAGTGTTGGAACATATCAATGTTGTAGAGGTTGGGGTGGTGTTTTTCCTCCCGGGGGCACTCAATCTTTGTCGTAGACATTTATGAACTTGCTGCTGTGCTGTGTTTCGATTGGGAAAGCCTGTGTGTTTGCTTGCTGCAATAGATGGAAAACACACAAAAGAATAATAAAAACGATCCAAATAAATATAAAATCTTGGAGTATTTGTACGCACAAATGTTTACCTTTTGGATAAAGTGTCCCATTTCCTTTAATGTGTACTATTGAGCTATTGAATTTCAACATAATATCCTACACTCGATTCAACTGAAATATTGTTGTACATCTTCGCTGCAACAAACGAGCGCATTTTGGACTTTATCCAAACGAGAGGCATTTAAACTATCGTCCCGTTGGTCTCTCCAACATCAACGAATGTGGCTGCCTATCGTAACATCAAAAATAAGCAAAAAGTGTAGCAGCATTATATTAAACCCCTCTGGATCTGGATCTCTAAAGCGGTGAATCAACCAACATTGCCGTGGTTCAATGGAATGGTGAGAAACATGGGCACGCAAAAGTGCAATGTCCCAGTTGGCTGTGGGCCAGTTGCTTAAATTACATTTATATCAGCGCAAGAGGAAACTTCACTAGGTGCAGTTTCAACAAAAGTTCGGAGCAAAAGTTCAATAAGTCGCTTCTGGAGTGTACTTTCGGGGGCAAACATAAGATTTCATTCAACAACTTGATTTCTGTGTGCCAAGCAGCAAGCTCTTTACTTAGTAGAAGTTTACTAATACATAATCTTACGAATCATTATGATAAAATGCTTCATACATTATGCAAACTTAAATCAATTTCTTCAAAAAAAACATGATCTATTTCTTAAAGTTAAATCTCTTACATAAAGCATCTCATTCGCCCTAGGAAATGAAACAAAGTTACTCAAACACCCACTTAATGAAAAACTTCTGGGCATAAAATAACGACGTTGCTGAACCAAAATTCGAGTTCCAAGGAAACTCCCGGTCCAGAGAGCGAGAGATTGTGCTACGTTTAGCGACGTGCAACGACGAACCGTCCGTCCGCTTTATCGCTTTGCAGGGACTATTTTCGTACCGATGACATTATACCCTTCGAGCTACTTCCTTCTCCTGGCTGACACAGAGGCATATGCCAGTAATGTTATCTATTTCTATCCATTAGTCGATAATCTTTGCTAAATCTGCGACTGCTTCAGTGTCTAACGTCCGCTATCGACGTCATTCTTGTCGGCTCAGATAAACTGCATTGGTGGCAAGAGAGGCAAAAAAGGAACTAGCTTGCATCTTGTCCCAAGAAGGAACATTTTAAATCATTTTCCATCAACTTTGATTTTCGTTACATGTACAGATTAAAATTCCACAAGGTTGAAGCAATCTTTATCGATTAGCAGTTACAAACAGCACATTCTGCAGCCCCATTTCTTCGTCATGTGAAAGGTACACCGGTGCACCGTGAACTTGTGCCATTCGCTACACCGTACATGATGACCTCACCATCATCGCCATCATCATCGTCGTCGCTTTTCATGGTTCCGTGCTCAGTGGCGACGTTTCGCGTGATTGTGAGGTATGGGGTGCCTTTCTGCCTATAACGACCCCTTACGCCGTTGGATCCGTCGTTGTGCCAGCCAGCATCTTCGCCGTCGTCTTTCGACGATCTCCTGTCGTCGTTATTTCATTGGCTTTCTCTCTAATGGTTTCAAGGCAAGCATGAGGTGTGCACCACGACGATGCCGGATGCCACATGATGCTTGTCGCGAGCCTCTGGATGGAGCGCACCAAACTGCAACAGCAGGCAGGCAAAGTGTCTTCGAAAAATCCATTTGTCTTGCTAGCCAGTTCTTTCCGGTGTGGAAGAGTTCGCTGCCTGTTAAGATAAGAAACGTTTCTTCACCCTGTGGGATGTCTGCGTTGCGCTGACACATCTACTAATTATGGCCTGGTTACGTTTGAAGTCACGATCCATGGGGTCACCAGGTATGGGCTGAGTGAAACATTCAGAGCAAGCACCAACACTGCTCGACACTGGGTAAGTTCTGACAATGTTTAGAACCGGTCTTCTTCTTCTTCTTCCTTGGCACTACAACCTCATGAGGTCTTGGCCAGCTATTGCTAGCTTTCTGTGACTAAGTTGTACCCGTAGCTGGATAGTCA
>KZ063177.1:28707-71933 GCA_002091835.1 Anopheles maculatus
CGGACGGGCTATGATAAAACGCCGGATCTGAAAATGGCAGTACCATTCATGTACCGTGGCCAGGTGATCAATTGGATCGAGAGTAAGGCATCGTTCGGAGATATGGATTCGCACAAACGATACGTTAAGGATCAACTGTCAAGCTACGGAAATCGGTTCGGACCCGGCATCGTTATATACTGGTTCGGCTATGTAGAGAGCATTGCGAACTGTCCGGAGAATGGTAATTATGTGATAGTGACCGACGGGTTTCCTGACAAAGACGAAATGGAATTTCTCACATTTAATTTGCCGGTACTCGAGGAAGAAGAACAACAGAAACACGGCGATGGGAGTTAATGATACTAGAAATTAAATATAGTGGTATATTATTAACCTTAACTGCATTACAAATGAGTTGACACGGTTTAGGGACGTGCGCCGACGGGTGCCATCGTCTGCTTGCGATAGTGAGTAAAATGCTCCAAGTACTGATTAATCGTATCGATCGGCTGATAGATATCGTTCGCTTTGGAATGGTTTGGATTCACGGTGGCACGTTGCGTAAAGTAGACGGGCATCGAGTTGGACACGTTCGAGCCGAGAAATCCTTGCAGAAACTCTCGCAGCAGCTCCCAGCAACTGCCCGGCACGAGACAGGGCCGATATTCCACCTCCACTAGCACACCCTTGAAGTTTTGGCTCATTGTAACGCTGCCCAACTTGATCAGAAAGTCACCAAACTCAAAGCGTTGTCCTTTCGATTCGATTTTCGTCTGCTTCTTGGAGGTATAGGCTGGCGCGATGCGTGTCATCAGCAGATCGAACAAACCGTCGGTAACGACCTGTATCTGCTTGGTACCGGTGTCCAGTATCGAGAACACGGAAGCGGGCTGCTCGGAATTGTGCAGTATGTGTACCGTTTTCGGTGGTCCTAGTTGTGGGTTGGAACTGTAGGTTTCACAATCTACCAGAAACTGTCCCGCCGGTACGGCACCCAGCGCGACGACGCGTTTCAACAGAAACTCGATCGTTTGTGCACCGGATTTATTTTCCACCGGGTACGGTTGCAAAACGGTCACTCCCATTGTGTGGAACGGTGCAGGAAAAACGTTCGTATCCTTGAGGTTTTTGTAATTAAAACCAAAAAGTAACGCCGGGCGCGAAAGAAGCGAGTGTGGAAAGCAATTGTTTATTGTTTACCGATGCCAACGGGGTCAAACGTCAGAAGGCTCAAGGTAACTAGACACATTGCAAACAATCAAGGTGCCTAACGAAATGCTGTCAGTTTCATTTTCAAGAATTTAATTATTTTTATGGAATTTAGGAAAAAAAGTCACAATAATTTTGATCAAAAACTTTTTCATTTGTTTTGTTGAACTTTAAAAATCCACAAAAACGTCAATTCACATACATTTTATTCTCAAAACATCACAAACTGCAAGAAACGGACCGCCAGCATATTTGACTGCATGCACAAAAGTGCATTCAGGAGCTAGGATTACAATATTACAACAGATTAGGACAACTTAACTAGTGTTTTATACGAAAAACGAATCGCAAAATTGATTAAATGAACGATAAATGTACACTTTCACCTTTGCTTGTCGAAGTCAAACGGCGTGTGCGTGTTTAGCTGCAGTACAGTGGCGATGCGTTTGACAGCCATATACAAAGCATTCTTCATCGGTGCATCTGGCAAAGCTAATCGTGCTGCGTTGTACTTGTGTAAAAATACGGTGTAAAATCCATTTTTTAATTGGTAAGTTTCTTCAGGAATAATACAAAAATTAGCAACGAATCAAACAACGAAAGCACGGCATAAACGAACCACTAAACATTCGCTTGCTGTTATTGCTTTCAGATAGAGAAACAAAAATGGCTCGCGGTCACCAGAAAATCCAATCGCAACAGAAAGCGCAAGAAAAGGCGGCCAAGCAAAAGAAGCAACAAGGGCACGGTTTGAGCGATCAGATGAAGGCGGCCCAGAAGGCGCTCGTGTTTTCCTGTGCGGTTTGCAAATCCCAGATGCCTGATCCCAAAACGTACAAGCAGCATTTCGAAAACAAGCACCCCAAATCGGAACTGCCTGCTGAGCTGGCAGATGTTTAACGGGCCTGAGCAAGCCAGACAGCTTTCTGCTTATCCGAGAGGTTCGATTCCGTGAATTGCTTCGACGATGGTGCATTATTCCTGATCGAGTTTCAGTGTGCATTTAAATGGTACGTTCAGTTTTGAGCTTTTTTCCTCCACGTTTCACGCAACACAAAATAGACGCGTTTTAGTTCAGTTCACACGATGATCCGGAACGGTGCGTTACTTTCACGATGTAAATAGATGGAAAGCGTTGTAAAGCAGTGGTGCATTTCTTTAGGTTACATTTTTTCGAACGTTTTCCACCTTAACCTGACCGATACGAGTATTAAATAAAGGCTAATAATGTACACAATCGTAATGGATCGGCTTTATCTCTTTCGCTAATCGAAATCTTAGCCGAAACACCGTCTTAACGCATGGGGCTTATTCAAAAAATGTCAACGGCTTTATTAGTTTACTTTATCGTTACATTATCAAAGAGTTTGCTGCTCAGAGTAATAAAGAATGGTAATGGTGTAGCGCCTGCTTGTTGTATCCAAGGAAACCGAACAGAAGCATGCCTTGGCCCTAACGTTGCTGCGTGCAGTAAATTCTCTCTACTTAGAATTTCGGGCTCGAACTAAAAACTGATCGAAGACGGCAAAACCATTTGTCTGGCATTCTTTGGATAGACCGGTACACTCTGCATGGTACACATGGTGGTGCACTTGTTCCGACGCGCAACAGTAACGGCTGTCGCGTACCGTTTAGACATCTTTCAGTTCCGCAGGGAGATCGTTTTTGGGATGCTTGTTTTCGAAGTGCTGCTTGTACGTTTTGGGATCAGGCATCTGGGATTTGCAAACCGCACAGGAAAACACGAGCGCCTTCTGGGCCGCCTTCATCTGATCGCTCAAACCGTGCCCCTGTTGCTTCTTCATCTTGGCCGCCTTTTCTTGCGCTTTCTGTTGCGATTGAATTTTCTGGTGTCCGCGCGCCATCGCTGCAATGAAGTGGACGGAAAACAGGTACGCAATCCGGTTAGCGAGTGTATCGTTTCGAGCTTACCGAGCGTATGGTGGTGGGAGGCGCAATTTCGAGAACATCGCAGATATGCATGGAGTGTGTCAACCATGGGTATGGATGGTTCCATTGCACTTTGGAGCGTGTTTCCCGTGGTGTACGACCACCCACACCTCACTGGGTGATTTGACGAAGTTTTTGTATCACGGCGTGCGTACTTCACGCGATAAATACTTACTAGTTTTTAAGGGAGTGCGTTTTAGTGGTTAATTTTGGGGGAAATAAACGGAATATGTACAAAGTCGTGTGCTTGGCATGCAAAATTTTCTCTCTGATTTTTTTTGACAGCGACTGAGGCTTATTTTGACAGCTTTGTTGTTTGGTGAGCCCGTTTATACTGACTGTTGCAATACGTTGTCAACCATGCTGTTGTAATTTACAATTAACCCT
Source organism: Anopheles maculatus (assembly GCA_002091835.1). Lineage (NCBI taxonomy): Eukaryota > Metazoa > Arthropoda > Insecta > Diptera > Culicidae > Anopheles > Anopheles maculatus. Next base: position 32,236 of record KZ063177.1, read on the forward strand.
GTCGTGAGCAACCAGAAAACTTCATGTTCCAGTTAACCGGGTTTCCTGGGCAGCCAGGAAAACTTTTGGTACATCGATATCGATGCAATGTTGTGATGAAAATTAACTCAACTCTCTTCTTTCGGTGTATGTAATTTTTTAAACTTTTTTATGTAGTTTTCAAGCTGTGATTCGTTAAAGTTGAAATTATATCGCTGCTCAACTTTTGACACACTCTCTAAACGTTTATAATCTTTTTTTCGTTTCACTCAAGAGTACAGGTTTACTACTTTGCATGATTCGCTAGCAATGTACAGAAATTTGTATCATTTGGGTGATTCCTTTCTGTTTCGTTCTATCCGAGACATCAACCGTATGTTGCATATTGCCTATGTTTAAGGCGTATAATCAATTATATTTACCGAGGCGCACTACGCTTTGCATACCCTCCAGGCGCGATTCGCAAATCGTTGTGCTAGAGCAGTTAAACAAACAAAACTTAAACAGATACAACACCAAATCTCTTAACGTTGCAGCGATCCATCTAATATGCAAACAATCATTGGATGATTCTAGTGAAGATTCGCACCTTTGTGATATAATTCCAACAGTACGCTAAATACAAAAGACTGCAACAGAAAAATACAGGATATACAAGGTAGATCACTTATACGTTTTTATGTGATCAAGTGGGACGTTTTTAATGCCCTAGAAGCGTAGGATTTATAACATTGAAGATATCCTTTAGCCATATCTTTGAAAGGGCCATCCCCTTTGATTCTTCGGACATATTTCGGCTAGCGATCGAACAATAACACGAAAACGTTCACAACTCATATATCCCAGCACCTAGTTCTGGTTACTCGTCGTTCGGGTAAATATTTATTTAAATATAACGTACTGTTCTTCTCAGGGACGGAGGCATGTTATGGGCATTCGTATATAACAGATAAAAAAAATAAATGTAACTTTCGTTGTTTAAATAAAGGTCACGTGTTGGCCCTAAGCGTGTTCCGTTTAGCGTTTCCACCCAAACTTTAGGCTTGGCTATATGCGAGACTCTTAACAAACGGCCCTTGCCCAACGCGTATACTACGTACTATGCAATCGTGTGCTAAACCTAGCTAACAGTTGGCGCTGTTTCGACCGTTTGGTTGCCAAGAGGGTTCAAACGACAAAACTTTGATTATTATCACAAAATTCGTAAATATTGTCCACAAACTCGACCGACTCGTTCGCCGCTGGGTTGGACGTTTTGCGCTGCCGGCCCGATGCGTGGAGACTGTTGCGCGACGCAACCGATGATGCCGGCGCATGGGTAAAGCTCGTGTCCGCACTAAGCGATTCCGTTTCGTTTACCGAACCCGTCCGGATGTGGGTCGTTATGCCGTATCGCTGTTCTTGCGGTGGTCGATCGTTGGGTTGGTGTTTAGATGACCGCCGGTAGCACTGGCCAGCTTCCTGGGCTTCGAGCAACGATCGCAGATTATCGATCAATGGTGACTTTTCCTCTATTTCCATCTTGGTTTCGAGCAGCTGCTGCTCGATCTCGATGATTTCCTTCGCACACCGATCGATCGATTGCTGCAGCCGTTCCACGTGAAAGTCGAGCCCGATGTGCGAACGGTAGATTTGATTTTCGGCATGAAATTTGGCACTCTTCAGCTTCAACCGTCGCAGCAACTCTTCCTCCTGCTCGAGCAGATGCTGCATCTCCGCCATCTTGGTCGCGATCTCCTGCCGTATCAGATCGAACCGGAACGAGGTACGGTTGAAGGTGCCTTTGCGCAGATCGCACTGCTCCAGATCCGACTCGAAGTCATCGACCGGTGGTGTAAAGTCTTCACCGTGCTCTGCGTCATCCACTTCCTGGCCATCGTCGTCGTCGTCATCGTTGTCGTGTACCAGCTCCACCAGTTCCTGGTCACGGTCGGCCGATCTTCTTCCTCCGCTTGACGATGCCACACCATCGTCCTCCGACAGGGCATACTCTAGCAGTTCGCGTCTTCTATTCTGATGATGACAGCGCAACGAATCGTACCGACGCTTGGACCGGTGATACTTCTGCTGCCGCTTGGCAGTGTCACTCGTTGAGGATGCTTCGGGTTCTTCATCTGCAGCAATCTCTTCCTCCAGCTCGTCCCCGTCCTTAGTGTACCGGTCGATCTCAACCATCGATCCAAAGTTGGGCCTCTTCGGCAGTGTATCCCGCCGACTGAGAGCGTGATTGTTAGTGAAGATACCACTGTCACTATCAGACGTGTGATCAATCACCAGCAGCAGCTCATCCTCGTTCGCTTTCGCACCATCAGCCAACTGGTCGGACGATTCGAACAGTACATTCCGTACGACTCGGCCCACCTTTTCCTCGGGCCGCTTGGTACCAGCGGATGTGGCTTTACGTCCGGTAAACAGTAACTTCCCGGGGAATGTACTACGGCGCACTTTGGCATCTTTCGCGTCACGATCGCTCGCCGACACCGTCACCAGTGGTTCACCGTCTACCGAAACGTCCGACAGATTGTTGGTGGCCGCATCATGCAGAAAGTTCTCCATGATCAGATGTTTGCCACAGTTTTTGCGTACGTACTTGCGAAACTTTTCTTGCTGCCGTTTCTCCGTCGACTTTTGACTGTGGGGACAGCAGAGAGAAGCACACGATGAGCAATGGGTTAAGAATTGTGTCTAAACAAAGCTTGTTACCTGATCTGCGAGAGATGATTCTGGATGGCTTCACCTTGCTTGAGCACCTTGCGCATCATGCGATTGATGAGTCCGATCTTTTCCTTCTGCTTTTTCGATTTATTTTCCTGTTCCGAGAGAGCGTAAAGAGAAGGGAATGCTGAATGTCCAACAAAACTATCGATCGGGAGTTGCGAGTGAGTCGATGAAGCTTTGCAGCAGCAGCAGCAGCAGCCAACTTACCTTGCCGCCAGCACCTTTGTCCAGGTTAGTTTTATTTATTTTCAAGCGGAACTGCACCTAAGGAAGAAAGCGGTTAGAAGAAGCAAAGAGAAGTGTGTAAGCGTACGCAGTGGCACAATGTTGGACGGGAGCAAAAACTGCGGGCAATTGCTTATAGCTTGCTCTGCACCACACTTTTCGGCAGATAAGTTGAGGTTCTTAACACAACACCCCCACCCACTGGAAGCAGTCCGGAATGGCGTCACTAACAATAATAATGTCCGCAGTGGCAGTGTAGGCCCCCCGTTAACATGGGATGGTGAGCGCACCATTAAAACCTGCGCCAGCTTACCTCGTTTTTAGCGTCGCCCCACGCATTCCAGATGGAAAGGATTCGTGTGTCGCCAGCCAGGACCTGTTCGACCTCACGCCATCGTTCTATTATCACGTAATCGCTCACGTCACGCGACACTGCGACATCTGCGCGAAGACCAGGAAGAACGGTGCGCCAATGAGAAGAACGAGAGAGAGAGCGAGAAAGAGAAGGAAAGGAAAAGTGGTGTAATTAAAATTAGAATGAATCATGTTTGTGTAAAACTCAAACCAAACCTTCTGGGCCATAGTTTCCGTTCTGGATTTCGTCGTCGATCAACGCCCGGATAATGTTGCTGCACGTGGTCGTACCGTTGATGCCGGATACGAACCGTGCCTCACCCCGGATCCAGATCGGTATTTCAATGTCGGTAACGGTGGGATCCGGTTCGGTGGATGTGGTTGGTGTTTCAGCATTCGGTGGCTCTGGTGTCCCGTCGTACGCATCATCCGTATCGTCCGTACCGTTGCTGTCCGACTCGAGACTTTCGGCGTACTGTTTTGGCTCGTGCGTGTGGCTATGGTAGGGGATGGATTTTAGCTGTGCAAAAAAGGGGAAAAATTTTTGGAAGTTTTGATTGAGGTACTGCACTTGGATTGGTGTTCGAAGTGTTCGAGGTTAGGCATTAAGGATAAACCAGAATAAAGGGGTTTTAGGAGCGGGTAAAGAATAAAGGGGTTTTAGGGGCGGTTCAATATTTAATTGTAGGCTCTAGTTTCTTCTTCTTCTTCCTTGGCACTAAAACCTCGTGAGGTTTTGGCCTGCTATTACTGCTTTCTGGTGACTTAGTTTTACCCGTGGCTGGATAGTCAACCCTGCGAACGGGGAGGCGGTCCCGGACGAGAATTGAACCCCGGTCCTGCCGTGTGAAGACCGGCGCCGTTATCGTATATACCACCGGGCCGCACCCAGGCTCTAGTTTAGCACTAAGCTAAAAGCGCAGAACTATTGTTTCGCGACGTCCAAACATTGCCCGTGAGCTATATTCGCCAACAATTTTCCCGTGATAGGAGAGTCTTAAGGGGTTTCTTCTGGCTAGAATTCTTAATATTTCTCCTGCTAGAGGCAATAGCGGTGCCAATAGTTCCCCGGTAGTAAGGAATGACTCTTCAACAACGCAATATCATTAGGTTTAGTAATAGGCCATTAGATCTAGCTCGACATTGAGTCAACAAGTAAAATCTCTTCTACATCTTTGAGACTTACTGTAGAAAGTCTGTTTAGTTTCAACTTCTAGAAGTTTGGATATGTTTTTGTTTATTCAACTTTGAAGGTGGACAAGGCATAGATAAAAAATCAAGCGTTTAGGTATCTTTAGGTAAGCGTTTAGGAAATTTTTAGGTATCTTCTCGTTACTTCTCTACTAAATCAGCGAGCTTGTACTGTTGCCTTATTGTCGTTACGTGTGCTACTACTGAGCCTTGCTAAATTGTTATAGGATTCCGTTTCCAAAAGGATCACTTATTTAGTGACTCGCTCAAGTGCAATCTTCAGAGGACCAGGGATTACTTACATTTGTTGTAATACTTTGATCTTACCTTCAGGACACAACCAGTACATATTTCTAAGTCCAGACCTTCGCTCAAGCAAGTCAATGTCACCGTAAATGTACGGCGTATGCTATTCAATGCAGAACTTAAAATTATCATTATAGAATCCGATTTTTAACCCATTATTTAACGTGATAAGGCTAGTCTTCTTCTGTTTTCTTGACCTAACGACCTCTTAGGTCATGCCGGCCATTTTTTTGGCTTAATAGACTTATTGTTACCGCATAGTTGGATAATCAGTCCTCACTATGGAGGAACGGCCCAGATAAGACTTGAACCCCGGTCCTGTCGTGTGAAGACCGCCGCCGCTGTCGTATCTACCACCGGGCAGCCTCATGGATAAGGTTAGTAAAACTACTCAATAACTACTCAGTAAATGAAGTTTAAAGGTATTTGCGTCTCAAATCTAATTGCATATTTGTAGGCGGTTTTATTGCTCCAAAAAAAAAAAAGGCGGAGAGTTGTACTATGAGTACTAATGTAATCAAGATTTTACTCAACCTACAGTTGCTGGTAGTTCCAAACTAGAACTTATCAGGTTGTGGTAGATTCTTCTATAAAAATCATCTTATCTGCATTCTATCCTCCATTTCTGGGATCTCTAGACTTGATTTTACCTGCAGCTGTAACTAGTCAGTACTTCGTACGACTCCTTATGACAATTAATTGCAAGAACCTTTCCAAGAACTCAGAAATCGATGGTCCATACAGACCGTAAAGACTGTAGAAAAGACACGAAACAGTCATGGTATGTTTGTCAATAGCATCACCAATGGAAACCGTGGCCAGAAAAGCCGGACGGTGCTCTGCTATCTATCACAAACCGAGATGATCAGCTTCATATTAAGCGAACACGAATCGGTTCTTTTATTGGATTGTATTGATCAAACAAGGTAATGCTGCGTGTGTGTGTGTGTGCTTCCTAGAATAGTTTACCCCTTTTTTATGTTTGACTTGTTCAATCAAACTGCCCTTTTACTTTCACCTAAATGCCACACACACACCTTGCGTAAGGACCTCCCTGTATACCTGCATAATAGCAGTAGTACAAGCGCATCCACTGTCTTCTAATAGTGGCACCATGTTTAAGGTACAAAAAGAGGGAGGATAGATGGGTGGAAAAAGGGTGGATAAATTATAGACTCACGAAAAGGCAACGGGGGACAATCGGGAAGTCACGCAACATAGGGTAAAACTTACCAGCTCACGCTTCACAGTACCCCGACCGGTGCCACACATTCTGGGCGCCGGTTCCGGTATCGTCTCACCGCAACCCGACGACCAACCGGCCGGCAGCGATTGCAGCTCCCGGTCCGAGGTCACCCCACCCGTCCGGAAACTTCCACCCCTCGACGTAGATGCAACGTTGCCGGACGATGTCGATGGTTCGGTGGTAGTTATGGATTTGGCTACGTTCGTGTTGCTGGTAGTTTTTGTGCCGGGCGCTTGCGTCTCATCGTTGGGCTTTCCGTTATCGTTATCCTCCCCGGCATGGGCAGGTTGGCTTTGGCGCTGGTGGGTACGGTGGTTGTGGTGGTGATGGTGATGGTGGTGGTGATGATGGTGATGGTTTCTCGGCGGCAGGATAGGGCTGAAGCTGCTCAGCTCTTCGGCCGAGTTGGGCACGGTAGCGGACCCGGTCGAATCGTTGTGAATCAGGGTCGAGTTTTGGGGTGCCATGTTTCGTTTGCGCTGCACTTGCTCGCTACACCGGGAACTCGCTGAGGAAAGAAAGAGTGGAAGGAAAAAGGCCGGTTACCTGGTGAATATTTGATCGATAAAACATGGCGGCCGGTTCGTCGTTGTGCGTTTTGCAAATAGTCGGTTGTAATTTGTTCGTTTCGTAATCATACGGGTGTGCGATTGTCGTGGATGGTTGCATTCGTTGGTGGGTTTTTATGTTCTTCCAAGAATGATTTAAGATCTGTTGTAGACTTGGACTAATACCCGTCATCGTCATCGTTTGTCAAATGATAATCAGGAAGGAATTGCATTACCGTCAGAGGGAAATTTGACATGTCACCGATATCTGTTAGTCGCTCACGTTGTTGGTTGTGGAATTCGCTCTTGTACTCAAGGAGCTTCTGATAGGATAGTAGTTTATTTAACAGGATTGATATTTGATATACAAACGATCCTTAAAACTAGTTTAAACCTAATCCTAAAACTGATTAGTGAGAATCGCATATTACAGACCAGGATTCAAAATAAGAAGGCAAAACGGCGGAGGCTATTGATTATAAAACACTAGAAGGGAAAGATGATCAACACATGGAGAAGGTAAATTTATTTTCTGTGCAAGAAAACTAGCGAAAAAATGCAAAGAGTCAGTACTTCGATCGAGAGGAGTGCGTGTTAAAGGAGAGAGGAGTTAAAATGAGAAAGAAGTCCCAAAAGTGCCCTCAAATGTCCACAAGTAGTGTTGGGTCAAGTAGCTCTTTTCAAAGAGCGGAGTGAATCGCTCTCGCTCACCTCGGTGAGCGGTGAGCGAGAGGTAGCTCTGCACAGTGCGAATTGCACTCCGAAGAGCACGATGTCTCTTCTTTCTTCTTCTTCTTTCGTGGCCTGCTCCTCCGAAAAGCGCTCCGAAGAACGCGCGGTGAGCGAAATGCACTAGAAGGAGCCTGTCGAGCTATTTATAGTTAAGCACTGTACGTTCCCACGCTGGAGTTGCATCCGACACCCCGGTCTCGTGTTGTCCAACGTAACTCTGGAGCATCAGCGTACAACCTGATACTCTAGGAATGTAACATACAGCATGGCACCGTGGAGCAAGCAGCCGATGAGAAGTTCTACTGGACGACGAGCCAGCAAGCAGTCTTCTTCTACCGGGCAGCTAGAGCCGATCAACCTAAATGTTAGAATAAATGTTTTAACACTATACCTAATTGTGTTACTCATTGAGTTCATAATTGTATACCGCTATTAGATACGATGGAAGGAGCCTGTCGAGCTATGTATATACTTATTAGATATACATAGCTCGACAGGCTCCTTCTAGTGCTATTCGCATACCGTGCATCGCGCTCTTCTGAGCGCTTTTCGCGCTCTTCGGAGCGCTTTTCACACATCGCACATCGCGCTCTTCGGAGAGCGTTTCGCACATCGCGCTCTTCGTAGCTTTTCGCACAGTGCGGAGCTACCTGATATGTTATAAGGAGCGCACTGTGCGCGCTCAGTAAGGTGAGCGGAGCGATTAAGGTAGCTCTTTCGCTCACGACACAACACTATCCACAAGTGTCTGTGGATTCTAAATTTCCATTCTTGAGGCTTGGGACCTGCAGCTTGGGACGACTACATTTGCTGCTCCGCAAATAACTGCAGCCATGGGAGAAGACGGAGCCTGTCTCTAAGATTACCGGAAGCTAGGCCAAAATCAAATGCATCCGAGGCGGAGTTAAAGGCCGCTGACATGCGAAGAATAGGGTCTGACCGACCAGCACTGGAACGGGGCTGAATAATTCGAAGTGTGTCCCTGGTCCTGAGTGTTCGAGATGGTGCATTCAGATCGATGCATGACAACAGAGACGGCATGCACTCAGCATTACGCATTCGAACAGAAAGCGGTTCGAGACCCAGGAGACGACAAGCAAGCGTAAGGCATTCGTGCAGAACAGGTGGCAGTTGTGGGGTTCCAAAGAACACAAGAGCATTCCATATCCGTAACTGATCCGTATGGCCAGGAACTGTGTTAAAATCATCACACTCAGATATAGAGGCGTATGATCATTAGATGCATTTATTGCAACAACACTGTAATGAAGTGTTGTCCAAAACTTTGTCCCAATTAAATCACACCAGCCACCAGGCGGCTCTTTAATTGCTTTCTCCAAAAGCACATCACGCATCTGCTTTAGATCTGTTCGAAACGTTGAAGATGAAGCGTCTGGTCTAATTTGCATCAACGCCAAGCCGCCGGTCGTCCTGATTTATCGGCGAGCGAAAGTTTTTCTCCGATTTTCCCGATTTCCCATTAGATATAAAAAAACGTTGTTTTGACTAAGAGGAACGATTAGCGGGAAACGATACCGGCGCATTAAGGCCGGTGCCGATGGATGGATCAGTTTATCATTTTCTTTTTCACTCGTCCAATGCACCAACCACTTTGTTTAGCTAATTTAGTTTGATTAATGGTTTCGCGAATTTATCAAACACATCATACAGGCTGGAGGGTGAAAAGTTTTCCGGCTTTGGTAAACTGTTTTAATTGACCGTATACGCATTGTTTTTTTTTTTCTCTCTCTCTCTCTCTCTCTCTCTCTCTCCCTCTGTCTCTCTCTCTCACTCTTCATTTCATCTCTATTTTCATCTCCGGTTCGATTAGGAAGGGGCGAAAATTGGTTTTGCATTTATTTCCGGACGCAATTATGCTTTTTGGTATGTGGCAGCAGTACAGTGAATGAGCGTTTTCAGAAATGTTAAAGGAAATAGTTGGCACTTTTATGATTTGCATAACTTTCTGACCCGTAACGATCGTTGACGCTTGATCGTTGGGTGCACATTTCTGGTGCCGTTTCGCTTTTTTTTTCTCTCAACTCTAGCATGACAGTTTTGCAAAATCATTTTCATTTCATGGTACGATGAAAACGAGCGTGAGACGTGCCAGTAGAGAGGTAACCGCGTTCTGGCAAATTAATGTACGCAATCATTGTAGCATAGTGCCGGCCAAACGCGAATATGTGTTCTTTTTTTTTGCAGTGATTTGTGTTTCTGTTTGTTTCGTTCTGTGTAGTGCCCAAACAGGCATTCCTTTGTTAGTGAATGTGTTCTTTATTCTTTGTGAATTGAGGTGAAACTTTCGTGTGTGCTTGTGGTTTTATACCGCTTTGAGATTGCAAGAGTAGAAAGCATTGTATAATTTAATTATATAAAACATCATTACTCTTCAAACTAATTATTTGAAAGATTCCCTTTTTCTTTTTTCACTTTACTTTTCAAATTTATAATCGCTATTTGATTGTGGAGGGTATTGAGATTCTTTTTTAATTGATTATAATTTGTAGGTCATGTAAAAAAGTTAACACGATATTGGAACAGCATTTTTTATTGATTTGGTTCATTATTTACTATAGGTTTTAGTTTGCATGAAAAGAAATGGGAATAAATTTTAATGTTATGTATTTGCAATGTAATTTTTAGTATTTCTATATCAGTTCTCGTTTTCACTTTCTTTTTTAACGGTTTGTTTGTTTATTAAGTATTGTTTTCTGTTACTGTTTTATTTTACACGTTTTAAAGTTTGTTTTACTGAACAGATGCTGTTTATTTTATTTTATATCATTGAGTTTCTTTTCTTTTCTCCTTTTATTTCATTTCTTTTTTTTTATTTTACTTATATTTTTACAACAATGTTTCTAAAACATGAAAATACGGCGTACAGCCGTCATATTGGAATATAAATAAATAAATAAATAATGTTTCTAAAACAACCATTCTCAAATGAAATTAAATATACAATTTAAAATCATGTAAGTGAATAATCTTGTATGAAATATATTTCAAATATTTGTTTTCCTCATCTGCTTTTAAATTCGTTCTTCATTTACATGTAGGTCGCTTGAACGAAGCAAATAAATCAAAAATAAATACAACATTAATTTGTTAATTAAAACAAACAAGCAAGTAAGTTTAATTAGAGCATCTTACAGTAAACAAAAGCAAAACAGTTACATCAATCAAATTTATACACACGAATCCGCAAAAAAAAACCCAACACATTTGGACAAAAACCCTTCCCCTCATACAGGGAATGAGGAATATGTTAGCGCACGCATGTAACTCCATTTAGTAGCGATTAATCGGCCCGGCAATCCCGCTGCCAACTTCCGCTGACACAGAAACCCATTAGTCAAACAATTGGCGAAGCAAACACAGCCGTCGGGCAAATAATCGGGCGTAGCATAAAACGATGAGCAGCACCAGGCACAACAACACCAAACCTCCCCGCGTCCGCGGTACGTATCCAGTTGCTTCAACTTCCGTACCGTGCACATTTTCGTTAGCTGATTGCTTTCCATTATGCCGAGCGCGATCGAAGATGGTACCGAGCAGGGGCGATTGAGGAGAAAATTTTGAAAACAAATCTCGAAAACAGCGCGTAATAAAGTGCATTGCAAAAGTTTTGGGGTCGGCTTTTCCGGCCGTAAGCTGCCCGCTTAAGAGGTTAATTTTTGGCACAAATGTACTTTATGCAGTTAGAGTAAATAAAATATGTTTAAAAATAGATTTTCCATTTAATATTTGCCTGGCGTTACTGGCGTAAGCTAAGCGGCGTACGGCTACTCGATCCTCTCGACCGATCGGTTTTGCATTGCAAATCGAAAGGAAAGCGTACATTGTAGAGGGCCGTGGGTGGGTGGCCGTGAAAAACAAAAAAATACGACCAATCACACAACAACACGCAGATGCGGAAAGGAATGGACAGCACCGGAGGCTCAATAAAACATATGTTCCGCTCTGGTTGGATCGTTGAATCATTGGATGGACCAGCTCAACCGGGTGTGTGTGTGTTTGTGTCCAGTACATGCCGGATTACAGAGATAAAACACACCAGAACAAAGGCACAACCACATGGTTCGGGGCGATAGTTTTCCATTCACTTCCCAAGCCTCCCAATTTGTGGCCACACGATCGGCACTATTAATCGATCGAGCAATAAAAGAAAATGCTTCAGGTAAAGCGCGATCTACAGAAACGTTCGCACCGAGCTTTTCGATTTCATTTCGATGCACACAATAATCGTAAAGCAGATGTTTTGCACCGTGATCGCCGTGTTTGTCCGGTTTTTTTTTGATGAAGCACCGGCCACCGAACTAAATAAATCACACAAAGAGTTTTTGGGAGTGGAAAATACAGTAAATTACATTGATGGAACTTTTGATTTGATGTGGCGGTGGTGAAGGTGTTAACTCCTGTACACATCATACGATTAAGGGGCTCGACAAAAGGCTGGTAGGTCGTTTTCTCGCAGCGAAACGTCTTATTGAGACTGTCAGACCACCCCGAGCCGGTGCGAATGCAGTTTCACTCACCACCACGATCGGGCCTGAGATGTTCCACACGCCCAAGACGGAGCGTTGTGTAAGCGTACGGAAATCGATTCGTCAACGAGCAAACGAGCACTGATCGGTTAATGATGAGAGGCTGGTAGTTTTTTGGGTTGTCTGATGGAATTATTTAGATGAGCCGTTTAGAGGCAGAGCCAATTGAGTTGGCGAATGAAAATTCATGCTAAACAAAATGTAATTTAATAGCTCGGAATCGGTTGCATGATGAGATTTTTCGGTTGGGGGTTTTTTTACCACTAAATATGATGTTTTTCTGGGGTTTTAAAGGTTTATTAAGGTTTTTAGAAATTAGTTTAACACAATAAGAATCCAAATTTGACACGAAAAGAATGCTTTCTTAGCTCAATTTAGCTTTTAAGCGCACTTTTATTCGTATTGGATACAAAAGACTTCAACGAGCGGGTACCGAATAGTAAGCGACGAACCCTCCTTTTACAGGTGAAATGCTTACTGAAAATGTCTTACGATGCATTGTAACACGACACATGGGAATGTTTTTTTGTTTTGTTTTAAAATTTCTCTCCATTACCCGCACACAATGTTCCGCGTGTCCTCTCTTATGATGCAACTGAGGGCGTAAAGTGGTTGCGATCGTTTGTTGGGCGTGTACGGAAGGTGATAAAAATTTATAAAAATATTAAACCACTACAACCGCCCTGTAATCAACGCGCAAGAAAAAAAATCACTCGACTACGGCTGCTGCTAGACGTTTCGCAACGATTTAATACAATAAATCAACAGAAAGTAAGGCATTATTTTATAACCGTATCACTTGTAACTGCAGATAAGACATAAGAGCTGAGACACTAACCAAAAAATCAAGTAAAAAAGGGTTGCTTTTTTCCCTCGCTTCCCGTTAAAATGGCCACACGATCACCACAACAAATGCTAATGGAATTAAAATTATATCGCGCACGGATGGCGTACCGCACGTTAAGCAATAACTAATATTTGATTACACCTGGCATGGAACCTGTAGGGCCGAAGGGTTTTGCTCATCATCCGAAAAAAGGGCCCAATAGATCACGTTCGATGGATGCCCGTCTTCTCAAAACAACCTACTGCAACTCGAACCAAATTACCGCCCATTTTGGATAGATTTTAATGGTCATTAGAGGGCTGGTTGGGAAATCGTCACGCGGGCAAGTCGCCGGTACAAGGGTGAAAAACAATTCAACCCCCCCCCCTGTCTGCCCTTACACACGATGGCACACGGCACCGTTTATGGTCGGCATGAAACGACGATGGAAATCATAATTTCAAGCCCGAGAAGAAAAGCCCAGCACAGCCCCGCCATTTGCAAGCAGATCGTTTGCGTAAATCGTCTGCAACCGATCCACTTTCATCTTCACCAATTCACCCTTAATTAGAGGGTGCCCTTTTTTCTATCTCGCTCTCTCTTTAAAGGTGGCTTGATGAGCCAGTCCATTAAATCGTTTTTATACTCGATGTGAGAATTTTTTTTCTTGCCGTTGGGCGAGCCCCAGATTCGATTTCACTCGGAATGTTTTTCTTTTCTAATAGGTCAATAAAGAGTTTGTTTCTTTTTTTGTTTTGTTTCAAGTAAACAGAAAAAATTAAACCGCAAATGGGTGTTTGCTTCACAAATTGTTACATGGTTTTCAGGTAGCATTACCGAAAAGCGAGAATGATGAAAATAACGAAAAATTAAACAGTAGGAAAAACGAAAAGAAGCAAAGGCGAACCCTATCGATAATAAGTCGGGTGTTTGTGTACGCGAAAAGAGGTGATGAGTTATGTCACGTTATCGTCTCACGAAACGAAAGGGAAAAGAACCATCTGCGCCTTCGCGATAATCGACAGACAGAAGTAGTACAAGCGCGTGCGCACGCGCGTGATCATGAAGACCAATTTTTTCCAACCGTTTGTTGTTGCACTTTACACCTCCGTGAGGTAGATCAATGCGTTTTCGTGCACGTGAAAAACGCCGCCATTGTACGGGTGCGCTGCACCAGATGTGGGTGTCGGTTGAAGTGAAATTCTACCGATCATCTTTTCACTTGTTTTGCCGCGATCGCCGCCGCTAGGTGAGCGCGCACGTAATCGTGCCGGGCGCTATTGTTTTTTTCCCTTTTCCAAAATGTCCAGGAAGGCGAGTGTGCATTGCTCGGCGTAATCAGATCACAAATTAGTGCTGTTGATCTGTCCGCTTTCTGCCATTTGTTGCAGTGGTATGGCCGCGCCCAGCCCAGCCGCTGGCAGTGCGCTTTCCCACTTATCATTCCGGGAGTCCGATCTCGGGCGTGCGCATTCCCACCGGGGACAGGTTGACAGCGGCTGTACGCATTTGTCGTCCATTGGTTGTTCCATCTGTCCCTTTGCGGGGCGATCGTCTGTGATTGTGGTTTGGTTTTAATTTTTATTTTGCCTCCATTAATCCCATCCTACAAGCCGAAGACTACACCAGACAGGTGCCACATCGTGAAAAAAAAACTGTGTAAAAGTCTCCAGTAGCTCTGGAATGTGTATTGTTTTGTCACTCGTGGAACATAACCCTCCCCCTGTGCGTATCGCCGGTGTTGCGCAGGTGTAGCTTGTTTTGTTGTCGTCGGAAAATTTGTTTCACCCGGCAGCCCCTATTATCAGGAGGGGGCCAGCAAGAAGCAACCCGCAACTCGATTGTTCGTATACCACTTTCCCGGGCAGGCGCAGGCTGACGTGAAGATGTGTTTTGGGTTGATGTGTGTTGATTTCTTGCTGCCATTTGATACGATTTTGCAACGGTGTTAATCATTCGCCCGGTCACATTATTATTTGTCCCGTGGTGGTTGGGCATAGAAAATTACCCTTCATCTCTTCGCTCCCCCTACATCTGGTGATGATCGTGGAACTGCGATTTTCCAACGCACAGATACGGCACAGCTTTCCCAGCGCGAGCGTGCAACAATCCTCCTCGGGGAGGGCGATAATTATGGGGGGCCTGATATCGAAACCAGCACTGTCCCTGGTAGCTGGGGGCGCCTGATCAACACGTTAAGCTGTCTGATAGGCAAAGAGCGTAAATATATGGGGCAAATAGTTTGAATGAAAAACGAGTGTAGAGAAAAAAAAACACTCCGAAACGATATTAGCATTGCAAATTGCTTGTGAATGTAGGAGATTGGTTTTGTTTGGTTTTTTTATGGAACTCATTTGTACAGAGACAATTCGTTTTTCAATCAGATAGAAATGCGAGTGAAATTAATGAGATTGTAGCTACTTTGGGTAGCTTTTTTTAAATTCATCAAGCCCTACATTAAGCTTTCTTTAGAGTAGTTGGAATAAGTGTTAATGCTGCTCATTTCGAATCCTGGCGCACATCAATCGCTGTAATTCGATCACTTTTTCAACATAGCTTGATAGTTTGCACATTAAATCATAGTTATTATGTTAAACTTTCAATACATATAAAATATATACCAGCGTACAGATGTTTGTGCAGACATATTATTCAGAAATGAGCCTGATAGCTAATTATATGTTAAAACATTTTTTTGATCTTATTTTCCAGCAAAACGCAAAGCATTTTCCAGCAATTTTTTTTCTAACTAAAACGACGATAAAGTATTCTTGATTTAATGTATAAATTATATTTTTTTGTTGAAAACTGTCGTGAGTCCAGGCTCGAAATGAACAGAGCTTTATTATTTCTATTCTATTCTTTGGGCTTGCCTGGCGCCAGAGAGGGCCATCCGAGACTCGGAGGTGGAAACTTCGGGGACCATGTTCTATAAGTCACTCCAGATCCTGGCATACGCTGATGACATAGACATAATTGGTTTGAGGCTCTCCTATGTAGCAGAAGCTTACCACAGGATCGAGCATGCGGCACTGAACCTCGGGTTGGAGATCACCGAGGCAAAAACCAAAACTATGGTGGCATCAGCAGCGGCGGCCCTGCTAACAAACACTGATCTACGCAGGGGTGATGTACAGATAGGTGATCGCACCTTCGAAGTCGTCCAAAACTTCACCTATCTGGGGTCAAAAGTCAGCACCGATAACAACATAGAAGTTGAATTGCGCGCAAGGGTGCTGGCTGCCAACCGGTCATACTACAGCCTGAGGAAACTTCTCCACGCAAGATACCTGTCGCGACGGACGAACCTGGGACTGTACAAAACCTCACATACGCCTCTGAGACATGGACTCTGTCCAAAACTGACGAAACCCTCTTAGCCGCGTTCGAGAGGAAGATGCTCAGAAGGATTTTTGGCCCCGTATGTGTGGAAGGACAATGGAGGAACCGCTACAACGACGAGCTCTACGAGCTGTACGGTGATCTTACCATCGTGCAGCGAATTAGGCTCGCCAGGCGCCGGTGGGCTGGCCATGTCATGAGAATGGCACCGGACGACCCAGCCCGTAAAGTCCTTTTAGGCCGTCCACACGGACAGAGAAGGCGTGGTAGGCCCAAACTTAGATGGAGCTTGGATGGCGTTGATGCGTCCGCCAGAACGGCCGGGATAATGGATTGGCAGACGACGGCGCTAGCCCGTGCGTGGTATCGAGGATTGTTGCAGCAGGCCAAGACCGCGAAGCGGTTGTAGCGCCTGATAAGTAAGTATGTATTCTTTGACACCAAATTTTCGCGAGGTATTGGCCTACCATTACTGGCATTCTTTGACCTAATTTTTTCTAAGCTGACCGTTCTAGATAGGATTCGATATCAGTTCTTACTATGTGAGGATTGTAGATGCAAAAGTCTTTACTTAAGGAGCTCATTTTATGTCTTTAATGCATTTTATTAGTATTTTTGGTATTGATGTCCAGTTAAATATACCTGGAATTGATTAAATAATCTTCTACAGACAGTTTTAATATTATAGACCATTGAATCTTGACGCAAAATATGTTTGTATTTGTTCAAGTATTGGTTGGATGAGGAAAGCTATTCGAGATATTCGAGAATAAACAATTCATCAATATATCGTTAATCTTCCATCTGTTCATTAATAAAATAAAAATCTAGCTGGAATACATCTAAGGACATCTTAAGACATCAGGACTGACTATCCCAATACAAGGAATTAGTCTGATAAGCGGTAATAAATCTGACAGGAATCTTACGGGCAAAATATGTTTTAATTAAAATATTTTTTAATGTACAATCTTGCTTGCAATTTACAGTTTTTAATAAATTACCTTTTTTTCTTTACATTATAACATCACTTTTTAATGCATTCACTGTATGACAATGCGTCATTGCTAATTAGGTAAAAAATAAATTACTTTCAACATAATTACTCTGCTAAATAACATATTCCGACTTATTTGGAGGAAACATGAAAAAACATTAATAAATGTCACCAATAATGCACTAAATCTGACCGTTTAGGTAAAAAAAACTTGAACTAACGAAATATCTAACATAATTTACACTATTTCATTATTCGAATCTACACTTTTTGCCTTATTACAGTATGCTTCAACGTAACGTTACAACATGCTGTACCGTTTCCGCGTTTTGATTCTAGCAAAAGACGTCTTTTTTTGCACTATAAAACCAACTGCACGGTTTGTTGAATCTCTCGGTTTTCCTGGAAAATAAAACACAAACGACGGACAGGTAACCGTGGGTGTGCGTACGGTGGTCGCTGGTCTAGCACCAAATTTGAACGATGGCACGAAAAGATCCACAGAACGGTACGGTACGATCACTGTGAATTCTCCCAGTGCCAAGGTCCATAATTGGTCACGGTAGTTTACACGCCGACGGTTCACGGTTCCAACCGACGACGGCAACCGGGGCACGCAGGTGAATTTATTTCGGTTTCATTTTTTGTTAAGGATGTAAGGTATATAAGGTTTTACGATTTTTGCATGCTTTGTGATGTGCCCTGTTTGCGGTGGTAGCTATTACTCGAATTATAAACTATTACGACCTTTTCCCTTTTGTTATGGTTATACTTTAGCTATGTTAAAGATGGTTTTGTGCCTGTTATTGCATGGGTAATTGGAAACTAGCATGTGGCGCATTTGGATTAGAAAAATAGACAGTTTGTCCACGATGTCCTATGATGATTACTCAGGTCAATGTTTTTTAAGGTGATAGCACTTAATTCAAACAGATAACAGTGTGCGTTGCGTGTGCTTGCTGACTGGTCGTGCCCGAGCTCTTGTAAAGAACTAGCTTCGTCATTATTAACACCATCACACGGAGAGAAAACCCCCCCCCCGGAGGAGTGTCAGCGCGGAACGGTTGATTTAGAAAATGACGAGCAGCGAAAGGTGAAATGTGTCATAAAAATAAATGAAGGTCCGTGTCCAAGGGGTGGCCATGGTGTGTCGTCCACAGGACGTGTTGGGGTGAAAGAGGCGGAAAAAGAAAGGGAAAACCCGCGGAAGTTGAAGGAAAAAAAAAGTAGGGCGCGGTTCGGCAGGACTCTACCATTTGCCTGTTCCGTGCCTGTTACCGTACGATTAGAAACTGTGGCGTGTTCCGTTCGGTGGGGACTCACCAAAACCGGGACGATAGACGACGAACGCCAGCCGAAAGATGTGTCACACGTGGTACAAAAGAGAGGGAGAGAGCGAAAGAAAGTGAAGAACTCGGGCCCGATAGTTGGGTGAATGGCCGTAGGAGAATTATTGATTACGTTAATGGTGGTTGTTCCCTGGTTCTCGCGGGGAAACGGATGCGATACACTGGAGTGGCGGGAGGATTTCTTTTGAGCGGTGAGTTTCCTCCTTCGAACGACATTCAAATGTCATGAATGGAGCAGAAATCGGCCAAGGATAAGTGAAGGCAAACCGAAGCGAGGATGTTGTTGATAAGTCCATATGTTTGTGCGGGAAGTTTGAAAAATGGGAACGAAGGCACAACCTCGCACACCTGTCTATCGATTCGGCGTGGGGTTTGTTTGGTTTGTTATTGCTCTTCTACCGACTACCAGGCTAGCCTTGAAATGTCCTCCGTAGCGCGTTTCATTTCCATCGGGCAGGTGTTTCTGCATGCGGGTTTTCGTGTACTTCAAACACCGAATGCATACGGGAGTGACACGGTTGAACGATCGATCGATTCGATTCGGGTATGAATTGAAAAATCGGTTCCGACCACGACAAAACCCACGTGTCTAAGGGGGTTCGAATGCGTCATTGATGATGTGCATGATAGGGAAAGGGTTTGGTTTTTCGTCGGTAGAATGGTTTTTCTATTTTCATTACCGGATTGATTGAGCTGATTGATAAATTAATGAGCGGGAATTGGAACAATGTTTTTTGTGTTTTTTATTCCTTTAAATTGAATAGAAAACCGTAAAAAGGAACAAAAAAGTATAAGAATCCAACAGAAAGATGTAACAGATGACAAGCGGGTTTCTAAACATATTTACAATTAAAGTAGGATAAAACAATAATAAAACTCTATTAAAACGATATGTTGTATGTTCAATAAAACAGATATTAAATCGGTAAAATATACCCCTGAATGTAGATAACACTTCTAAACAATTTTGTTGGAAAAGGTTTCATAAGTTTTTTGAGTATTTTAAAGACAGTTATAGTTATAGTTAAAGACACAATTAGCTGGCGGTGTAAAGATGGCTAACAGTTAGATAAGGCAACTTAAACAGTCTTTCAACATGACACTTTATAATCCTTGTCACCTATTCACAAACGGTATATATACTCCAGAATGTAGGCAATATTTGAAGCGTAAGAAAAGATTTCATATTTCATTCCGGGGTTTGATGAAGATTATTGGTAATTAAAGTATTTATGTAATTATTATAGAAAATGTTCCAACAACGCAACACACAAAAAGATAAACCAACAGTAAAAAGAATGCTTAGAATCAACTAATACAATAGAAAAAAATCAATTTAAACGATAAAAAGGAAACAACGCCCAAATGTATGCAATCCGGCAATCAATTGCTGCTGCTTAAGTTTTTTATACTTTTTAAGTCGGTTTGGTGTGTTAAAAATTAAAATATTAAGATAAAATAATGAAAAGCGTCAGAAAAATGGCTTAAATAAATAAAAACAACCCAACATTAGAGCAGTTAAAGCCGTACCCGCTAAACATTTTCACATTATTCAATATCAATCTCTTCTTCCTTGTCCGGTAAGCTCAGGGCAAATGGAAAACCTTTTACGAATCATAATCGCGATAAGACACACGCTGGATTAAAAGAAATTAGCTTTCCTTCAAACTGTGCATGACGTTGGCACAATCAGTCACAAATGGTGCATCAGGTTCCGCGTATGGGGTAATCTACCATCGTGCGCCATCCAACCTCCCACCGGTCAGCAGCATTTCCGTTTTCCGGCAGGCCGATTAAAAGATAAATGTGGCCCATTTTGCCGCCTCGTAATCCGACCAAATGCATCTCGACAGCACAACAAACTTGCGCCAGCTGCAGCCCGCCACCGATTCGCATTCGATCAAACATTGACAATTACGCCAGCCCCGAAGAAGTGTGCAATAAAATGGGGAGAAGAACACC
The DNA here is from genome assembly GCA_002091835.1 of Anopheles maculatus. Lineage (NCBI taxonomy): Eukaryota > Metazoa > Arthropoda > Insecta > Diptera > Culicidae > Anopheles > Anopheles maculatus. Next base: position 52,558 of record KZ063177.1, read on the forward strand.
GCCAGTACTTAGACCCGGGACAGGGGTGAAGATGTAAATCGGGCACCACCATCGGTCTGAAGGTGTATGAAGAAATCAAGAAATTAGTTGCATCTGTGTGTGCTGTTTCTCTTTCGCCTCAAGCTTTTGGGCCAATTTTCGGACTCCCTCTCGGCAGCGATTCTTCAAGACGGCAGTTGGGAGAAGAACAGCAGAAGAAAGAGAGACAGAGAGAAACGGCACAAAAACAATCAAACCGGTGCAGCGCTGATCGATTTTGGAGTGTGGTTGGGAAATGCCAGCTGCCAAATTGGATGGAACCCATCGGTACAACCCCTCAGACACCCAGACACCTATCGAACAGTCGAGAGTGAATGGCACACACCATGTGTACGAAGAGACGGGCGAAAACAACGGCACGGTGCTCCAGTGTGGCACGCGCACACCGCACACCTAATGAAGATCCGAAACAAAAAGGTCCGCCGGCGAGATGAAGTTTAAGCGCATTTGCGTTGGAGTAATTTTCGGGCGTTGAGTAATGGTTCCCAAAAGTGTCGGCCGTTGGGGGTGTGCGCAATAGCAGGCAGGCTGATGATTATACATGGCCAGGAGCGTGCGCCAAGTTGCGCAGAAAACAAAAAAACCGCTCGGGCGATGGCGAAAGACTTGTGGCAATAAAACAGCAAAAACGTTGGAGCATAAAACACGTGGCAGAGCAGAGCAAAACCGTTCTGGAACATCAGGGCGCAGATTTTGAACACTCGAAAGAAGCGTCTTTTGAGGCGTTCCGGTTTCCGGCGATTGATACCTTTAACCTCCGGCACATCCGTTTCCATAATGTAGATCAATTTATGCTGGGCTTCGATTTTACGACGAGTAAATATTCCAACAGCCTTGTTACTTGCTCAAGTTCACGGTGTACGACGGCGCGATACTATCAATCGCACGACAAGACCGGCATCCTTCAGTTCAAGCTGTCAAGCTGTCCGATTATTCTACCCTTCGGGGGTTGAAACCGATTGACAGGTGCTTCCTTCCCAACCCGGTGCCGAACTGTGGGTGATGAGAAATTGATTGAGCTGATGCACTGTTTTAATTTTTAAATATCAAATCTACCCTTCCCCAAAAAATTTCGTGTGGCGCTCGACAGTCGTTTGTCATGCGTCACACAACGCGTAGATGTTGCTGCTGCTGATGATGATGAGCCGGCCGACCTGCCGGACTTTTAAATTGACTCGTTAGCTTAATGGAGTGTATCGGTGACGGCATATCGGACGCACCACCGTACGCTTAGCAGCGTGTGGCCGCGTGAATCACGGAACCCGGGCAAAACAACCAACACCACCAGCAAGAGAGACCGACTCCGGACCGGATGGATAAGTTTATATGGCCCGGATTTCGGTGAACCGTGACCATGGTGCGGAACAATGCCGCGGGAGACGGACCGATGGGTTAGGCTTTCGAAAAGCAACACCGAAATGTGTACACTCGGACACTAAAGCTGTCCGAGTCCGATCCGTGTCTAGAGGTCGAGGTTTTTTGTTTTCGGAAGACTTTCGACCAATGTGCAGAGCACCCCGGCACTACGGGTGGCGATGGGCAGCGAATTGTAACCGGTAGCCCCGATCGTCTTTAATTGGTCCGATGAGCCGGTCCCATCAACGCCTTGAACCTGACTTCTCCTCGGGGAGCAATAAAGCAAGGAAATCGGCTTGTGAAGCGCGTTGTAGTGGGTCCCTTCACTTTGAGGGGTAGTCAAGTTTCTTAGTTTTATTGTAGTGTGTCAGGAACAATCACAAAAAAAATGGCAATATTGCAATAAAATCACAAAGAAACAATCTTGGGACTCAGTTCTAGAATAGGTGTTCTCTACGTTTTTTTTTTGCTATAACTTACCAGGTAATCACATCACCGTGACGTTGACTTAACGGTAGACACCGGACACGGACCACTTTCCTGGCGGTTTTTGTGTGGACCACGTTTTTGGAAGTTACTTTACTTGCGAAACTGTTAGAACTTGACGCACTGGCTGTTATCGGTACACTGTGAACTAGCGTAACTAGTCCCGTTTTTACTGGCTTCAACTTGTGGTTCACCGCGCGTTACGGTTAGCAACAAAACTGGAAGATCTCGTTCCTATTCACACTGTTTGTTGTTTTGCTTTGCTTGCTTCTGCTAGAATTTGCGATCGCTTTTGAATACTTCATCTGTTTGCAGATATTTGCGTGCCCGTCACGACTTCATCACTTCACAACGTTACGCTGATGTCCCTTTTGCTACTGGTGGAGCACAGTTCTGGGCACTGGTGTGATCCGCACCGTACTGGTACCGCAAACGCACTGGTCCGTGTAGGTTCTGGTAGACCTTCGGTCACCGACTGATTGCCTGACTGCGGATCAAACCCGTCGCAGGGTCCTGAGCACCTAGGCACCGGAACCACACACACACTCTGGTCACTCTGCTCCGGCTTTATCACAGCCCCCCGTCCGTTCACCCGGTTACTGTTAAATCCAAATGCCTACTAAATCTTAACACTTCGCAGCACGGAATGATCCGCTCGGTTCGCACACTGCCTAGTTTAAAGCTAGCGGCACAACGTTGGGGATGACAGGAAAGCGTGGAAACCTTCGTGCGTGATAAGGAGGGAAGAATAGGGACAACACTACACAACCTATGCCAGGGCTTAAGTCACCCTGGTCCGAGCACATACAAGCAGGCACACACTGCTCGAAGGATCACCAAGAAAACAGATAAATTACCAAAGCACACTTCCGCTGTGCTAAGTATAGTTCTGCTTTACTTATCGAAAAACCCGTCACTCAATAAAACTAAATCAAATGCCTCAAAACATTCTTATTGCATAGCGTACCGTTCTTGAGTATATGTACATAAACAATCATTACCATCTCAGTAATCAAAAGTGTGATACATATAGCATAATAATTTCCCCCCAATCGGCACACACAAACACACTGGTCTCGATTCCCGATAAACGATAACGAGTACTTTCAAGCTTTACTAAAATCTTCAAACCATTTCATTCTTCGTACTCTTGCTTTTCCTTTTCATCCTCACAGTTTCGTCCAAGTTCGTTCACTTTCTGTTGACCATTCGTAAGCCTATGTACTAAACCACTTTTCAACACTCTTAACTCCTTAGGGGGCGTTTTTTGTTTTTGTTTTGTTCACTTCCTTTTTCCAACATATAGCCCGAAGCAATTTCCCTCTCAAAAGACGCCATTTACTATTTCTAAAAACTCACCTTTGAGGCAAAAACTATACCCGTACTAGCCGGGCCTAAAAGGAATGTGTTTTTTTGGGGGAGCCCCATTTTATATGCTAATCCATCGTCTCAGGCTGGAAAAAAGAAAAGCCTCCGTTTGCCTTTACCACGGCCGCACAAGGAACGTTGAAACAAAAGCCAGCCCGGTACGATGCCGTGATTGGGATACATAAAATTTTTGGTCAACGAATGACCGGACGGACGGCTCCAAGAGACCACCAGAAACCGGAAGGTGGAAAACCTGCTAAACCTGCTACTCTTACCACCTGTCTCTCTTTCTCCACTCCCACCCAAACACCGCATTCTAACCTGTGTCGAAACGTTTGCAACATAAATTCGCCATATTTATGCCCGCGAATAAATCACATCAAGCATCAGTTTTTTTTCTTTTCGTTTTATCGTACAATAGTTTGTTTCCTTTTTTGAGAAACCATCGCTTGTTTCACATTTTCCCACCCAATAGAACCGGCTACAAATAATCATTTTACTATACAAGCTTCATGTATTCGGTAACTGGCAGGGTTTGTGTATTAATTCCTTATGCAATAATACATAAATCATCATACATCGGGTAATATAAGAGGCAAATCATTTTATGAACACACACACAAACACTTTCGAATAACTGAATTAATGGTCAACGTTGATGGTCAAACGGGCTTGCCACCGGAGGCTCATTATTCTTCACCCATGTAGCTTTCGCTGGGCGGATCGTGAGCTTTACCACCGTCAGGATGGAATCTAACGAATGAAGAAAAAGAGAAAACACACGCGCCACAAACCCAACGCCTACCGTACCGTCATCGTTTTGATTAATTTGTTCCCTTACAGTCACGTCATGTCACAGTCCGCCTGACGTTCTAACACAACCATCACCATCAGCGTCGGAAAGATTCTAGAATAGACGAATAGAAAATGGTGAATGGGGGGAGAAAAAAAGAAACGCCCAGCACTCCCTTTCACAGCCATCATAAACGCGAGTGCTTTCTTCTGCTGCCCGAGCATTGTGATGCTTTTTTGACAGGGAAAAAGGATTTACACTGTATTACACTGCCCTGGTGGCTTCTCTCCCAATCCAGCAAACCATCGTTGGAACGACCACGGGCCCGGATCGATTCCGTTGAGTTGACCGGCAATAAAACAAACATTAAACCGAACACGAACTGAATGGCTTCATTAATTCCGAATTTACATAACGGGCACAAACAATCGTCAACCTTTACAAACGTTCGCTGCTGTATCATGAAATTATTATAAAGAAAACCCCAAACAGTGACCTCTGGCGTCATTCGTTCCAAAGAAAAGGGTATAAAAACGGGGTCTAAGTATGGTATGGTTTGGTCTCGTGATACTATTGTTTGACTGTTTTATCAACAATTACTTCTTTTATGTTGAGTGATTTTATTTTACCTCGTAACATAGTTCATATTGACTCTAAAATATTTTATTTTCCCTTTAATGTTTTACTTTCCATTTCTTTCCTATTGTTTCATTCCCCATTATTTTGAGGGTTTGTTATTTACTTTTATTATCTAGTATTATCTATACTGTAACAGATTATGTTCTGCTTGTCATACAGGCTTAATTAATGTTCTCTTTAAATTTGTGTTAAAATGCTTAATTATTCAGTCTATTTGTCGTACATTTCATGTTTTAAATTGAGTTTATTTTATAAATTTAATAGTATACTTCATTTCATTCCAAGAATTTAAGCACTCCAGTAGCGGTTAACCATGTCATCCATGTCTTCATTTACTTCAGTGGTTCTCTACTGCCAAGATACCTTGTTATTCAAGAGATCTCGTCGTCTAAGTCGTCTCGTGCTTCAAGGATTCTCGTCTACCAACGAAACTCGCTATCCAAGAGATCTCATCTCTACGCCTTGTCTTACAAGGAACCTCATCATCACAGAAGCCTCGTTTTCTAAGAGCTCCAATCGTCCAAAGGTCCTTTCCGATCATGGGGTCTCATCTTCTACGAGAACTACTCGTTAAACAGTCCTTTGATTAAGAAAACTTTTAAGAGAATCTAACTTCTACTAAGTTAGAACTAACGTCTACCAAGGAACCATAACGTTTAGAAGGCCGGGATTTCCAAGGTATGTCGTCAACAAATAGATCTTTCTGTTCAAATCTGGAAAGTTTCTCAGAGTTAAACAAGAACTCTGTTTTTGCTCTTCGGCTGAGACATCTTTCATGCTTTAAGTCTACGCAAATCCAGTTCCTCTCTTCTCTTTCTTGGCCTGCTCCTAGAGAGCACGTCTAGTAGACAGGGCCCGGTGTCCAATTCGTTTCCAAGAAACTCGGTTCATGGCTGTACTCCTTAATACCCGTAGAGGACTACCGGCCGTATCAGAGTGCGATATATGACGCATTTCGTGCGTTGTTGGAGTCTTCTGGATCTCAGGAGTTTGTGGAGTCCGTAGTAAGCACGATTCTCCTAAACAATGCGCATTCGGATTTCGCTGCTTACGTTGTTATCCGAAGCTACAATCGTGCCAAAGTAACAAAACTCCTCTACTACCTCCAGATCGTGCTTGCGAGTCGTGCTCTACCACGGGTTTTCCTCTAGGAAATAAACACATTTCTCACATCTTGCGGTAAGTACAATTCACAATTATTAATTATCTTTTGGATTGTGGCCAGCCTTAACAATTGTCCATCGTTCAAGCGTTGCGCAACGTTTTGCAACAGTAACGAACGCATTTCACTACTTATCATACGGCAAGAAATGGAGAAAACCGGTGCCAACGCCTCGAAACGAATCAAAGTGTCCGCCATAGTGCTCGCGTCCGAAATTCCCATAAGGTTTGGACAGTTTTTGTATGCGCTAATTTCTATGACGTGAATAAAATATGAATAAAAACACAATGCGACCTCGTAAGACATATTGTTTAAATGTACCATTGTACAACGTCTGGCATAAAAATCTGTTGACCGGGATGGAAAATATGATTGAATTTATTAGTAACAGCGCAGTACAACAAATTTAAGAAGAGTAAACCAACCTATAGAATGATTCAAATAAATACTTTTGTGGTAAACAAAAGAAGCTTACAATTGAGAATACAGAACAACACAATATCCGGTAAGAACAACAAACAAAAAAATAACTACAAAACCAAACAGCGGAAAAACATTAAAATCATTGTCCGTTCCTGAAGCAACCGCACACTCTACCAACGGTCAAAATGTTTCAAAATTCTTATGCTTCTGCTTACGCCTTTCTACGGAACGGAAGCTCGGAAGGGAAATCATCGAAGCGCATAGAAAAATAACTACTTCTCTTAATTTCATTTTTAACTTGTACCTTCTACCTCATCAGAGGATTTTTTTTATGTCTCGTTCCTTCTGCTCTTTGTTCTTTAAAGGGTGCGTTTGGGTCCGTTAAAATTAATTTCAACCACGTTTCATACGAATTGTTTTGATGTGCTATCACGGCCAAAGTAAAGTTTACTGTGAGAACAAGTTAACGTACAATTTAAAGTTTTCCAAAAAAGGTTCTATAAGATTTTACATCTTTTCATTCTATTTTAATGCGCCAAAATGTAAATCTTGATTTCGGTGTACCGCATGCAAAGGGTGCCAATCCATTGGCCTGCTAGAAAGTTCTTGTTTTTCTCTCTCTCTCTCTCTCTCTCTCTCTCTGCCATACACATTCGCCACATGCACATCCCCGACGTGCGTAATTTATTTTATCTTCTTTAATCCACTTGCTTTACCAAGCAGCCGCAAACGTAATCTTGCCCCCATGAGTTGCACCTTGCGCCGTTTGCCAACGGTTGCGCGAATGCACCTGACGGTTTGCCGCCAAAGTCTCGCGCGCTCATCGCCATCCCTAGAGGGTCCCGTCGTACAGCAGGCACTTTGTTGTGTCGTTTTGCAGCAAAGGGATCGCTTACGCAACGAACCGGAACGAAGAGACGATCGTACAGAAGACAGCGTCAAAGCAAACAAGCGAACAGGTCGCGGGACAGGTTGTCGAAGACAGGCTCTTTTTTTGCTTAAAAGCACTCTTGAGCGTCTACCAAGATGCTTGGCAAAAGGATGCTTAAAACGGAGGAGACAGATTGACCGTTGAAACGGCACGCGTTTCGGTCAACGATCAACAGCTGATCGGGAGTAGTTTCCTGCATTCTTTTTTACACTTCCTTCGCATTGTCGTTAGATCGGTTTCCCTTACCTTGGCAGATGGTTTTTGGTAGTCGAAACGTGCTTTAATATCTGCAATCTGATCAGATCAATTTTTTACAATAAGATTAATCCAGCTGACACTGCGCATTTGTAAAAAAATGATTCAAGCTCGCTTGCTTACATTCAATAGTATAACTTTAGGCGCAAAAAATTAATGATTTATCAATTATTTTTAAAATAATTATAATTTCTTATGAATATCGTTCAATAGTGAAGATCTGCACTAAAATTTTGATAAATAAGCCTTGGATCTAAATATTATGCTTGTTTCTTCACATCAGTGGCCATTTAAAAATTTAAATACTCGCCGTTCCCATAAGCTAATATCATCCCCGGAAATTTATCCTTTTAAAATGCTTTTCCTTCATTGTTGCTTTGCCTCGTTCTCCCTAGAAAATTCCTTCGTTTATTAACACACTAACCAACAGGTACCAGTCCAAAACCTAGCTCCGATTACGATACCAGCATACGGTTAAAGGTTGACCTTTACCGAACGGCGTTAAACATTCCCCTCATGCACATGATCTACAGCTAAGAACCTGCTACAGTTCGTGTTCGCAACAGTGCAAACAGAAAAACAAAACATAACCGATCCAAACGTCGGTCGAGATCAACGGCCAACGGCTGTGCCAACGGTCATCACGGACGGTTCAAATGCCACCACATGGTCGTTCCGCGTGATGGCGCACCGCTGAACGCACAGGTTGACAGGCGCACCGGCCCGCCGCGTTCAGTTGCGCAAACGGCCAAAATGCATCGAGGCGGAAGTGTCCCCACGTGTAGGATTAGGAAGGATACAATCGGGACACCCCTGCACGATGCCCAGAGTTAGTTCACTTGTTACGCACCACACACACACGGAGCAGCTGGTTGTAATTATCCTTGTGTCTTTTTTCTCCTCCGTTTTAATGCTCTTTTTTAAGACAACCTTGCTTGTGTCCGTCTGTCTGCAGTGGCGAGGTTTGCATACGAAATTCTCACACATTAACCACATACGTACAGACCGGTAGGAACCCGAACCTGGTGCGTCATATGGGCACCTTTGTCCTGCAATATCCTGCCCCGAGCTCACGTTCCGCTGCACAACCATGTTTGATTCCTTTTAATTTTTATTCAAAGCCATCGTAACTTGTGTCACTGAAAGGGTGATATCGTGCTGGGGGTGACCTTAACTTCCAGCGGTGTAAAGGAATTCGCGTTCGGGTTGGGGTAGGGTAGTTCGGGCATTTTTGAACAGGCCACATGGTATTGCATGTAACGCAAATTGTGTGAGAAAATTGGTTATTAATTCTTGAGCTCTGTGTCGTAGTACGATGGTGTTTTTTTATCTTGAAAGAAGGTTTTTAAATCTTGGATATGACGTTGAGGGTGACTTGGTTACATTATCGTGTGAAAATATTTACACTTTTAGTACGCCATATGACACATGATCGTTGACTGTGAGCTCTAAAATTGAATAAAGAGACTAAGTTCTTAAAGTTTTCGGCCATATTTTTAAATAAAAAGACTTAATTTAGGATTTGCTTTTCAGGGGTTTTGATCCATATAACGGAATTGTTGAATCATGTAGAGGAATGTTAGGAAAAAAGAACCCGTTGTGGGAATTTGCAATCATATAATGGAATCCTTCATACAGTTAGAGGATATTTGCAGCGCGACTAGAAAACTTTGCAATCAGCGGTGGATTTTCTCCATTTGGTTGAACGCTTTACAACACATTTATTTACGTAACGACGCCCTGTTATTCATCTTTGAACGTGATTAACGCACATATTAGTTGGAAATATTTGTTTTAATTACCACTTCTTTATAACCCAACAGATAGCCTAATTCTACAGTTGCATGGCAAAATATTTTCTTACTATATGCAAGATTCAATTATATGATTGCAAAATGTTATAACGCACCTACAATATTCCTCAATCAGTATGAAACATTCCCCTAAGTGAATCAATAATGCTATTATATAGAACGAAACCTCTTAATTTGCCATTCCTTGAACCTTTTTATCACATATACAAGTTCCAGGAATCGAAAGAAAACTCATTTACTAGGCATCCAGTTAGAATCAACTCAAAGTCAGTTGATTTTCGAGACCAACGTCTAGCATTTTAAGCCGACTAGCAACGCCAAAATGTTGTCAAAATATGGTTCTCAATATGCCAACACTTCGACCAACGTTATTCTCTCTACAAATCCTAATAGCGTGTGACAAGAAGCTTAGATAGAGGTGATCCTTTGATTTGATTTTGGGAGATACCTCTACCGTTTACCTGTTGGATTGTTTACCACCACTTAGAATGCTGCTTGGAAAGACATTGTCATACAACTTTAGATGATTTCTTCTACAGGATACATCAACAAACAAGAGAAACAGTTTGTGTCCTGTTCAAGAAGAGTAAGTTTTGGATTAAAATGTGAGTTAAATAAGTGAGTTATGCACTCATCGCCAACATCAATGTTATTATTATGTGATCCTGCTTATTTATTTACATATGATCTCATCTTAGATTTAAAACATTAAAGAAAGCTTCACACTTGGAGCTGTTTTATAATACAACCCAACGATTACTCTTTGTGAATAACAATGAACTTCGACCAACTCTGTTAAATAAACTATCAACTGATCCTCACTTTTATGCATACAACATAAACAGTATAAATGTGTAGTGTTACAAATGTACACAACCTTTCTCCATATAACAATTTTTGGTTTTGTGGTACTTCATCAATGTGAAGATCAATCTCAGGAGGCTTTGACCTGCCATTGCTGACTTACGTTACTAAATTTACGCCTAGCCTTGGCAGTGCTAAAGAGAAGAGATCGGTTAGAATTTAATTTGTTACAGTTCCTCTTTCATATACAGGAGCTACAGGATTTATAACCATTGTAATTGCACTGTAACGATACCATTGGACACCCAATCGACGTAACATAAATTTAACCCTGCCCGCGTTGTTATGTGAGGTGAATTACAATACATAAATAGCTACCAGGCCGCCAACATCGTGCACATATACCAAAAACTGTGTTTTTGATTTTCCATTCCAGCACCTAAACTGTAAGCAAACTTTCTCGAACGTTTTATCGATCGACATCGGACTGTCGGTAGAAAAATAAACTTACCCTTAACACACACGTGCGCACAGAGTCCCTGCATGTAATCCACGATGGAGCAGGCAAACATCAACGGAACCCAAGTCCAAGTCACCGGCAGGGCCCCAAACATACTACCGGATATACCTCTCAACCGTACATCCTTTCAGCCCCATTTTGTTTTTCCCATACGTACCAATCCCGGAGCGTGCGGATCGAATTTTCTTCCATCGAACCAACACGGCTCGCGCAGAAAAAAAAATCTTCACCCCAGCGTTCGAAAAAACGGAACCCGCAAAAGGTCGAAGCTTTCACTCTAATTTAAACGGAACCCGCAAAAGGTCGAAGCTTTCACTCTAATTTGCCACCACAACCAAGACCATAACGCGACGGTGGCTTGAGACGTTGGCCTGCCATGGCTTGAGGCTCCTAATCTGGCAGGACAATCAAAGTGTTGCCCGGTGTTCCCGGTTTCCTTCTGCCGGCGCCGTAACGTTTCTAACTTCCGCTCACCGTACTATTATGTACCTTGCGGGCGTTTGGGTTGTTTGGGGTGGACTACGGGCAAAAAAATGATTGCTAAGGTTAGGGGTGGAACTGTGGCCAGTAGCCCTAGCGCAAGGAGTTTTCCAAATATGCACGCGAATAGTTTCGACTAATGAAAAGTTGGTCGTGGATTGGTGAAAGCTGTGAAAAGTTGATCCGGGCCGGTGGATGAGTTACAGCGAAATGTAATTATGTATAAAGCGAGATTTAAAATTTAGGATAAAAATGTTTGCTATAATTATTTTTGATAAACTTTTTAATCAGATTTTTTAAAAACCCCTTCAGGAATTTTTATGATTATATGTAAAGTTCTACCTAAATATCATACTAGCCAAATTTATATTGCCACAACTGTACCGACTATTACAACCATAACCAAGAGAATTGTAGAAAACGAGTCCGTTCTTATCAGAACTCACCCCAAAATATTCCCCTTTTCCCGTACATCGTGCATGTAAATCTAAACAGTTGGCCAACATCAAGAAACAACTTTTCGCCTAGACCGTTCCTTACACGCACACTACCCACGCTATGGAAACGTGTTTTCTGCCCACACAGGTCCACACATCCACGCTACCATACCTTACGATTACGATCAAAACACCGCCCTTTTGCATAGCGAGTGGAGGAAAAACTGTAAAACCCACACCCCCGAGACCGAAACACTTCGCGCAAACCCCCATAACGATAACGATGCGCAGCAAGATGTATTGCTTCCGTGCAGTCCGTTCGTTCTTACCGTGCCACAGTCGTTTTTTTCGCTTTTCGCCACAAATGCTAAGTAAAACACAGATCCTTGCGAAGAATTTTCGTACAATTTATGCAAATCATTCTAGGGAAAGTAGAATGGAGCTTTACGAAAGAATGATTAAAGAATACATAACGTGCAAAGCTTAGAAAACCTGCACGATCAGTCAAATTTTCCAACCCCGAAGAAAGAATTTCTCCTCACGATATATTGAAATGTCAAAACGATACTTTCACTTAAACTGTTTACGGGAGTAACTTATAATTAGAACCAAAACCGTACAAAATTGGGATGGGTAATATGTTCTTCTGTTAGTTAGGTGAGGTTTAAACTATGATTTAACGAGATACTTTAGATACATTTTCAAATTATGATGTCTAAATTAAGACATTTTATATACTGTTGCCACCTAAGTCGTGGAAGGATCATGTAATAAAATAATAAAAACCGATTCTGTAGTACAAGAATACAGTGCGTAACATAAACATACGATCATTCGTTGTCGATAATGATGTTACACAATGATGCCGATTTGAACAGCTACCGACCGTTCAATTAAATGCCAAAATGCCTTGGTTTTAGAACATATTATTAACACCAAAGAAAAAATACTTTTCAATCGTCAATCGTTCACAATAGATATGAGCCAGAGCTCACTGAGTAAGAGTAAGTGAGTGGCCTGAGTCTTGCAAACGAAAATATTGATTCAAACCATCTGTTCTCATTATCTTCTGTTTCGATGTCTTTGTCTTATATGACAAATTGACAAATTGACAATTGACAAATTGACAAATTGACAAATGACAAAAACATTTGCCAAGAAGTAGCGCGTCCAAATCGTCCAAATTCTCTCATAATTATACAAAAAAACTAAAGAAATTGAGACAAATTAGTGTTTCTTGACTTACTTGACTGCTTTCGATTCTTATGTGTTTTGAAACATTGTTTTGTTTTAATTTGTCTTAAATGTATATAGAGATTCGAAGCCAATGGATGAAGTATTCTTAAGCTGTTTAAGCTGGATTTCTTAAGTATTTCATAAGCAATAATATAAGATAGTAAGGTATATTATACAGATTCTCAACGACTTAGAAATGAGTTTTGGTAAAATAAAATTTTAAATGCTTAAATAACAATTGTACCTTTGCATGAACACATAATTGGATTTTTTTTTCCATTTTATAAAACTAAAATAAGCTTTATCTACTGCATAAAATGAACAAAAAAGCGATCAACGCCTAGAGTGGTCAAATAACTCATTTCAAAATTTCATTAAGAGCACCTTATGATGTAAATGCGTAAAATTGTGATCACTTTAATAATTTTAATATAAAAAGAGCTTTAGAAAAAGATGATACGATTGTCTCAATTAAAAAATTAATTCTCATTCAGCTATTGTCATTTTGATGAATGCAGAGTCTACATATGGTATACACTAAAATAAGACTATTCATCTGTCAGTATCACTTTTCAACTAGAACGTGGGAAAGCTTGGTTATTATAAAAGTTTTATTTATGTTCATTTTTTTTCCTTTTTTGGTGATTAAACTATCACCTAATGATTGATGAGGATTTTACCAAATATTAAAAAAATTACACCTGAAATAAGCATGGAAATTCGAATAGTAAAATGACCTTATTTTATGTCCATCACTGTATGTTAAATCTTACATTTGTTTTACAGAACTAATTTGTAATAAATACATCAAATCGATGTAGATATTAAACAAATTATTCTTCCTTTTATTCGTTACCAATTAGCAAACCGTCATTTCGCTTACAAGCGGATAATAACGTTCGAGTTAATTGCATGCAGCCATAAACTTTATTCTGCACATGTAGCACACTCGGTAGCGTGCCTGATTCTAAATTCATTTACCATATAATGCACTTCATCATATAAAATAATAGGTAATAACAGCAACAGCAACAAAATCCCCCAAAACCCACACACACACACACACACACTGTAAAGAACCGCGGACAAACCAAACCGTATAAAGACGTGTTCGTTGTAACAGCACGAGAACAACAAAAAAAACTCTATCAGCTTTTCCACCAACCTGGGCCGTAAGGTTCTACCGTCTACCGTCTTATCTTTTAGCCCAGATCGACTAAAGCGAGGAAAACAGAAGGCAGGGGTGAAGGAAGAAGAAGAAACCAAAATGGCACCCTTCTTGGTGCCAGGCTGGCGCGGCACCAGGGTCGTAAAAGGTGGGTCGTACACACTACACGACAATTTTCTACCCTTCGGTGCACCGATTCTGGTCCAGTTTCGATTTAACAAACTTACCAACAACTTCCCGATACCACCACCGTACGTTACTCTACCTTTAGTCCCCCTGGGGGGAGTGGGACATGGTTCTTGGAGTAAAAGCCACTTTTTTCTTCCACTAAAACAACGTGCAAGTAATGCAAGGGTGATTTTAAGTGTATAAATAAATACAGTTTTAGCCATGTCGTCGATATTTTCGTTTCGAACGTTTCTTTACATAATAAATTTCCGTTTTTGTTTCAACAAACCATTAGAACGTGGTGCGGCGCATCATCACACGCATCCTTCAATCACTCCCCGGTGAACCGTTAGCCGGCAATAATCGGGCCCGGTGCGCAACTGTCACCAGAAAAAATCTGCGCACTCTCCGTATACCGCCAACAACAATAAATTAAGCTCTGGTTTTATTTTTCCAAAAAGTGTAATATTCCACCGCAAAAACCCATGGTAATTATAACTCCTTCCGCCTTCCGATACTCAAACCGTCGCTCAAACTTACGAACAGCAAATGTTGTTTCCGTTTTCCACGTAGTCACGCATACAGACACGCCAAATGTCATTAAATTACTGGTTTGAGGGAATAAACACGGCCAGGGTCTGCATTAGAGGGGGGAGAGGGAAGAGAGAGATGGGAGTTGGAGAGAGTCACTGCCCCACCTCCCACAATCACACCACAGCCACACACACACACACACACACACACAAGGACCACACGGGCCAATATCCTTTTACTATCGGTCGACTTTTGATCTGAGCAACTGCCTTCCCGCTCACATTGGCGCATTCTGCCAGTAATTCGTCCGCAGTGAACGAGCTTCTTCACTCGCGGTTTCTACCGTCATCAGTTCTCCCCCACCCTTACCCCGCACCCCTTTCTGTCACCATGAACTTGTTTTTACTACTTCCTTCACCGTTCGCCGCTGCCTTACTGCCACTGGCGGTTGTCAATACGTGGAGTGAGTCCATTTTTTATATACCTTATTGTTAAAAAAAATACAGTTCTATTCGACACGCGAAAGGCATCAGAGTTCTGGACGGAGGTATAGCGTGAGTCACTGGAAGTTATAACGAGTCTTTTTTTAAAGACTAGAATAAGTTGAACGCATCAATTTTGCGTTTGGAAAACATTTGGGATTAGTCTTCCTTCGTTTATCCTTTCACTGATCAATCAAATCAGTTTACAATAACAGGTGCATTTCTTCCAGGATACTTTTTACTTTAAGACGGACGCATTGGGATGCATTATAAGGCTAGCGAAAGAACATCACCAAAAGAAGGAATTACTTCTGTTTTATTATGTTTTTAAATTAGTTAGTCTAAAATAAGCGTTGTATGCATTTTTATAGCACTTGCTATAAATATTCCTATTCTAATAATAATTTATTTTACTTCTATATATTTTCGCTTACAAATTTGTTGTTACTTTTTGCCAATCGTCAAGAAATCGAGATCTTTAAACGGAACTTACATGGCTTCTTTAACAGCTGTTTGCAATGTTGACCACCTTTTGGCCAGGAGTACCTCTTCACAAACAACAAAAAAGAAACAGATTGAGCAGATTTTTTTGGCAAGCTTTTACCGATGATCGATTTCAGTTTCTTCGCCTTACAAATTCATCTCGTGTTTTGTTTACAACCTGGTTCAATTTACGCTTTTCCCCATACTCCTATTCGCTCATCAAAAGACTCATCTGCACGATCATGCTTTGTTGGAGCAAAATGAAACTCGTCTAACAGCAGCAACATTCACGATCAACGAATGGTGAGAGCGCAAACCCGATCACACGCATCTGTAGATCATGTTCTCTCACATTTTGTGCGAGCATTTTACAACGGATTCTCACACTCAATCTGCTTTCTCACTCTAGTTCTACGTCATCACGAAAACCCTTACCGTTCAGCGGGAATAAAAGCAATCGGCGAGAGTGAAACAACAGAGACAGCCCACCAAAGAGAGCAAGTGAATTTAAGTCACCTGTACCTGTGCTAGGCGAGAGAGAGAGAGAGAGAGAGAGAGATAGAGAGAGAGAGAGAGATTCCAGACTCGCAGGTAGACGGGCACGGGAGGACCGCCGCACACTTGTACCGGGGCGGCACACGGTTGGGCCTGCAAGAAAACGCGACTGTTTAGTTGTTCGCCTGTTGTCAAGGATACCGGTCGGGTTAGCCGAAACACGAACGGACCAACCAACAGTCGTCGTTGCGGACGGTTGCCCCAGTAACGGAAAACAGCAAACAGACTCGAACTTGCCTCGGGTTTTGTGTTGTGGGCCATGTTTTCTACCCTTGTCGCCGGCCCCTGCCGACCCTTTTGACCCGCGGAAAATAGAATTCTTGGTGCTCTACGTTTTACAGTGTTAGTGCGTGTGTGTGTGTGTGTGGGTTTTCTTGGTGATCCTTCGAGCAGTGTGTGCCTGCTTGTATGTGCTCGGACCAGGGTGACTTAAGCCCTGGCATAGGTTGTGTAGTGTTGTCCCTATTCTTCCCTCCTTATCACGCACGAAGGTTTCCACGCTTTCCTGTCATCCCCAACGTTGTGCCGCTAGCTTTAAACTAGGCAGTGTGCGAACCGAGCGGATCATTCCGTGCTGCGAAGTGTTAAGATTTAGTAGGCATTTGGATTTAACAGTAACCGGGTGAACGGACGGGGGGCTGTGATAAAGCCGGAGCAGAGTGACCAGAGTGTGTGTGGTTCCGGTGCCTAGGTGCTCAGGACCCTGCGACGGGTTTGATCCGCAGTCAGGCAATCAGTCGGTGACCGAAGGTCTACCAGAACCTACACGGACCAGTGCGTTTGCGGTACCAGTACGGTGCGGATCACACCAGTGCCCAGAACTGTGCTCCACCAGTAGCAAAAGGGACATCAGCGTAACGTTGTGAAGTGATGAAGTCGTGACGGGCACGCAAATATCTGCAAACAGATGAAGTATTCAAAAGCGATCGCAAATTCTAGCAGAAGCAAGCAAAGCAAAACAACAAACAGTGTGAATAGGAACGAGATCTTCCAGTTTTGTTGCTAACCGTAACGCGCGGTGAACCACAAGTTGAAGCCAGTAAAAACGGGACTAGTTACGCTAGTTCACAGTGTACCGATAACAGCCAGTGCGTCAAGTTCTAACAGTTTCGCAAGTAAAGTAACTTCCAAAAACGTGGTCCACACAAAAACCGCCAGGAAAGTGGTCCGTGTCCGGTGTCTACCGTTAAGTCAACGTCACGGTGATGTGATTACCTGGTAAGTTATAGCAAAAAAAAAACGTAGAGAACACCTATTCTAGAACTGTGTCCCAAGATTGTTTCTTTGTGATTTTATTGCAATATTGCCATTTTTTTT
Source organism: Anopheles maculatus (assembly GCA_002091835.1). Taxonomy (NCBI): domain Eukaryota; kingdom Metazoa; phylum Arthropoda; class Insecta; order Diptera; family Culicidae; genus Anopheles; species Anopheles maculatus. The sequence goes on from KZ063177.1 coordinate 70,008, forward strand.
TTGTTTGGTGATTGTTCCTGACACACTACAATAAAACTAAGAAACTTGACTACCCCTCAAAGTGAAGGGACCCACTACAACGCGCTTCACAAGCCGATTTCCTTGCTTTATTGCTCCCCGAGGAGAAGTCAGGTTCAAGGCGTTGATGGGACCGGCTCATCGGACCAATTAAAGACGATCGGGGCTACCGGTTACAATTCGCTGCCCATCGCCACCCGTAGTGCCGGGGTGCTCTGCACATTGGTCGAAAGTCTTCCGAAAACAAAAAACCTCGACCTCTAGACACGGATCGGACTCGGACAGCTTTAGTGTCCGAGTGTACACATTTCGGTGTTGCTTTTCGAAAGCCTAACCCATCGGTCCGTCTCCCGCGGCATTGTTCCGCACCATGGTCACGGTTCACCGAAATCCGGGCCATATAAACTTATCCATCCGGTCCGGAGTCGGTCTCTCTTGCTGGTGGTGTTGGTTGTTTTGCCCGGGTTCCGTGATTCACGCGGCCACACGCTGCTAAGCGTACGGTGGTGCGTCCGATATGCCGTCACCGATACACTCCATTAAGCTAACGAGTCAATTTAAAAGTCCGGCAGGTCGGCCGGCTCATCATCATCAGCAGCAGCAACATCTACGCGTTGTGTGACGCATGACAAACGACTGTCGAGCGCCACACGAAATTTTTTGGGGAAGGGTAGATTTGATATTTAAAAATTAAAACAGTGCATCAGCTCAATCAATTTCTCATCACCCACAGTTCGGCACCGGGTTGGGAAGGAAGCACCTGTCAATCGGTTTCAACCCCCGAAGGGTAGAATAATCGAACAGTTTGACAGCTTGAACTGAAGGATGCCGGTCACGACAAGTGCGATTGATAGTATCGCGCCGTCGTACACCGTGAACTTGAGCAAGTAACAAGGCTGTTGGAATATTTACTCGTCGTAAAATCGAAGCCCAGCATAAATTGATCTACATTATGGAAACGGATGTGCCGGAGGTTAAAGGTATCAATCGCCGGAAACCGGAACGCCTCAAAAGACGCTTCTTTCGAGTGTTCAAAATCTGCGCCCTGATGTTCCAGAACGGTTTTGCTCTGCTCTGCCACGTGTTTTATGCTCCAACGTTTTTGCTGTTTTATTGCCACAAGTCTTTCGCCATCGCCCGAGCGGTTTTTTTGTTTTCTGCGCAACTTGGCGCACGCTCCTGGCCATGTATAATCATCAGCCTGCCTGCTATTGCGCACACCCCCAACGGCCGACACTTTTGGGAACCATTACTCAACGCCCGAAAATTACTCCAACGCAAATGCGCTTAAACTTCATCTCGCCGGCGGACCTTTTTGTTTCGGATCTTCATTAGGTGTGCGGTGTGCGCGTGCCACACTGGAGCACCGTGCCGTTGTTTTCGCCCGTCTCTTCGTACACATGGTGTGTGCCATTCACTCTCGACCGTTCGATAGGTGTCTGGGTGTCTAAGGGGTTGTACCGATGGGTTCCATCCAATTTGGCAGCTGGCATTTCCCAACCACACTCCAAAATCGATCAGCGCTGCACCGGTTTGATTGTTTTTGTGCCGTTTCTCTCTGTCTTCTGCTGTTCTTCTCCCAACTGCCGTCTTGAAGAATCGCTGCCGAGAGGGAGTTCAAAAAATTGGCCCAAAAGCTTGAGGCGAAAGAGAAACAGCACACACAGATGCAACTAATTTCTTGATTTCTTCATGCACCTTCAGACCGATGGTGGTGCCCGATTTACATCTTCACCCCTGTCCCGGGTCTAAGTACTGACGGTGTTCTTCTCCCCATTTTATTGCACACTTCTTCGGGGCTGGCGTAATTGTCAATGTTTGATCGAATGCGAATCGGTGGCGCGTTGCAGCTGGCGCAAGTTTGTTGTGCTGTCGAGATGCATTTGGTCGGATTACGAGGCGGCAAAA
>KZ063178.1:0-12222 GCA_002091835.1 Anopheles maculatus
CCCAGAGAAAAAAATAGTATTAGTGTGCGTAAAAATATGCAAAATACATAAAAAACCGTATTTTTTTATTCTCTACAACTTTGTAGAACATCAACTTTATCAATCTTCTCAACTTTTCCAGTTATTCTCAAAAAACAAGTGGCCTTATAGTTGCGTTACGCACTGTATTATGACGGCCGAGGGCCGTATTTTCAATTTGAACAATTTATTGGTAAAACACTTTAGATCGTGCTATGATCAACGTCGGATCATAGATTACGGAAATGCAGCAGATGCTTGGAGATCTGAACTTTAGTGAACTTCTTCATTATTTCGTATTTAAGTTATTAAATGCGGTCGAAAGATAAAATTGAAGAATAACTAGCCAAGACTATAATTCGCTATGCTGTTCTTGGCAGGAATCATGGGTGAAAAGTCAGTTTATGGAGCTTTTGCTGAATAAAGGAGTCTCTATTTCTTTGATGTTGCAGTGGCAATAAATGAAATGAAAAATAGAAAAGAAGAAATCAAAGAAAATCTCATTAAATTCAAATATTATGAAAAATATTACGGATTATGTCATGGCTTTCATCAACGCTATAAAAATATGGACAGGTTAGCAAAAGCTAAAGCTCCAGGAATTCTTTCAGATGAGTTTGGCAGCTGCACTAGTTCTTAACACGTAGAGACCGGTATCGAATCTCATTAGAGACTGTCTTCCCGTACCCTGTACTGGTATTCGTGCGACTTAAGTCAAGAAAGCCTGTGAGATGATTTACAAGAAGTAAGCAACAAAATAACTTCACTTTAAATTAAATGGTCCACAAATTATCTCCTTTTTTATTTAGGTGTACTTGGGTGTACCCTTAAAGCACATCCGTCGTCGGCTTGAGTGATGGATTTCAAAACCAACATTTTTAAGGAAAAAAAATTTTTGAACATTGTCAGTAGGCAAACAATTTGATATCGTCAACTATTTGTTTAGGACAGGAACTCATGTTGTTTCATTTTTACTTTAATCCCATTGTACAGCAGTTTTTTGTGGTCTATTTTATTACTCCTCAACACCTTCAAATATTCAACAAAGCAAAAATGCAAAACTATTCTCAATCAAACAACAATGTCCCACGGGTGATGCGTTCAACACAAAACCGAAACCAAAAAAAAAAACACCCAAAATCAACAAAATGCCAATGTGAGGTCGATCCTACGCCGCCACTGCACGAACCACGATCGAGCTGACAGGGATGCGTTGGCCTATCGCCAAGGATAAATTTATTACGCACCATGGAAACGGTGGCCGAGATAGTCGTCGACCATCCGCCGCCGGATCAGGAAATTTTATTTGCGAAATAACAATACATTTATATTTTTGCGTCACGCGTGGCAAAAGACCCCCACACCCAAAGACGTGGGCACAACAGCAGCTGGAACGTTGGGACTTTAGGCATGGCGTTGGTCGGGAGGAGGTTTGCGGATGGTAGAACTATTTCGCGAAAGCCTCCCCTCCCTTCTCCTTTTGGGGGATTTAAGGGCGGGTGACGATGAGCTGGAATTGTTGGGGATGTATCGGCAGACGACAACAAGATTTTATGGGTTGCACGTGGTATCTATAAACGGACAGATGTGGATATGTGTTGTATACGGAAGCAAATGACTTTGCGTGCGGATTTTTAGTGATGGTTGTTTACGCTAACGATGGTATTCAAATAGGACGTATCGCGACTAGCGTTAATGGTACACGGAAGATTTGTGGCTAAGGAAGGTTTCATTTTAAAATACGTTTCTGGATAGTTTGGAAAACCATTTGTCTATTCATAGTATTCAAATTGACAAGTTCTTTTAATTATTGCTGGTATTTGTTTGGTATTGGCGTAGCAATACGTTCACATTAATTTCTGAGCAGTTCAGTTTATGGATTCGATAAAAAAGGCTTTCTAATTTACATGTTCATGTCATGACAAACGACGCTTTGTGTCTGAAATCTATTAGCACGGTGTACACGGTTGCGCTTTGGGACAGCCTACTCCCCAAAAATGCTTCATTTTCTTCCCACTAATTAATGCGCGGAAGTAACAATGTATCGAAATTTTGGAACATTAACCTCCGGTAAAAAGTCGTCTTGGCCGTGCGGCGCACCACTCCACTTAACCCTAATCAAAGAGAGCAAACCAAGCGCCTACCTACTTAACGCAGCACACGGAATATGGTAATATTTTCGGCTTCATTAAGTCGCATGATAAGACGCGCTGTGTGCTTAGTGCGCGCCATACCCAGAATCGAGCTAATGAAGACAAATAGGGCGCGCGCTGGCAGGAAGTTCGTCGCTCATGCGAACACGGTTGGAATGTTTGGGTGTTGCGGAACCGTACCGTCAGCGCAGCATTGAGGATGATTATAAATTACTTCCAATCTCGGTTGACGATTAATTATTGTCTACGCAAAGCTTTTCTCGCACCGGCACTCGCACCGGTCGCTAGGGAGATTCGGGATCGGGAGGTTGCGTGCTTTAGCCGAGCGACGCGCACCGCTGGTAACAGATGGCCGGCGGTAGCAAATTCTTGTCTGGTCTATACATTTTATTCCAGACCTGAGTTTTCAACCTGCCGGAAGGGCTGGGAGGATCTTATCAATCACTATTTGCTTTGAAGTATATATTTCGACACAGATTATAGTGAACGGGCATAATGTTTTGGCTAATGCTTTGAAATCTCTTTGAAGTTTTATCGTTGCTCAGTAGCTAGCGGTAGCTAATTGCCTTAAAGCTAGTGTGGTGGTCTTGCGAAATTTGGCTACGAAAGGCATTTTGTGATAAAATTGTGACCACATTTCAGAATTTTATATTGGCCATATTGCAAAGTAATTAGTTGTAAAAGTTGAAACAATTAGAAATCTAGTAATTTTTTGTAAAACAGCAATTTGGAAAGGAAATTTAATGAAGCAAAATAATAAAACGGGTTGAGAAGAAAAAGTTTTCAACAATGGAATTCATAAGCAAATCTGAATTACACGAAAGCTGTGTAATAAATTTGACATCATACGATCAAATTTCATCAACAAGCCCCAAGAACCTCTAAATATTAAGTTTTATAATGGTTTTATTACTTTGTTGTGAAAAACTTAGCTGCCTCGAGGTGTATCTACTAAGATTATTCAATTTTGGATGAAAAAAATGATCAAAATGTCACAAAACTGTAGTGAAATGTAGTCAGAAATTGAAGCTTTTACATAAATAAATTGTAGTAAAAACTGGTATCTATCTCCAAATTAGATGTAACAGCATGAACACATTGATGTTTGTATATTTCGAAGATCTTGTTCCCATGTTTTAAAAGTTTTTTCCTGATAAATTATTAATTACTTAATACTGATAAAAACATATTGTTGTACTTAGATTGTGAAACCAAAAAGAAGTTTTATTCTGTCGTTGGCTCGGAACTATTCACTGTGCATTATAACACCAAGGCATTCCTTTCTTGTTAAAAAAGTTTAAATAAACCATAAAAATTGTTTTCCATCAAAAGAAACAAAATAAACGTCTTTGAACGATAATCATGCAAACAAATTGTGTGACCGATAATTCAATTAGGCGAATTGGTACGGTGAAAACACACAACGAAAAAAATACACAACGTCATTGTCATTTTGATTAATTTATCGTTCCGAAAATGGCGACCGGGATAAAACGGAACGTGAAACTGTGCCTTTGAATGCGATCAAAATGTCAATCTATTTGAACTGATAATTCAGTGAACGAATAAATGGTGCGTGAAATAAATTGGAATCGTTAAGCAATTTGTTCCTATTTGTGTGTACAGATGTTTAAAAAAACTGAAGTTTGCTGTGTGTATCGGGCAAAATAAATAGGGCGTAGATAAGGTATTTTTGTCTTTAAAAATTGTCATTTTTGTTTTTGAACTGTGACTTTGTGAAGCATACCCAATATTCAGAAAGTTTGTATTGCGCTTATCCAAGCTTTAGCTGTGCTCTTCTATGCAAAGTTCTGCGCGAAGTTGAAATTCGAAAGTGGACTGAAAAACAACTTGCAAAAAGAGGCACCAGAAGTAAAATTAAAAAAACCGGCCCTTTTTTTGCTCCGATGCTCCCATACCATTACACTCGAATGACAGTTTCTGCAGTGGACAAAATACAGCTGAGCAAAAACAAACTCTTCACATCTTTCGCATAAATAAATAACAAAATCGAACAACACAACCGCCTGCGGAGATTTTACTGAAAGCGGCAAACAGGATGGGGCGAAAGAAAAAAAAACTGAAGCCAGCATGAAAAGCTTGTTTGATATTTGGTTACATCATTGTGTCGCAGTATGATTTGTTGAAGTACTGGCTCCAGCAGGTTTGGCGGTACACAGTGAGACCTTCCCGCTTAGAAGACCAAAGAAAAACCAGAGCCAACGTCAAGATGAGACGCATTTTAGGGTTTTCTTTTTGCTTGGTGATCGGCTATGCTGTGCTGAACAGTATTCGCTGGAATCGGGTTGCCTACTTTACGAGGAATTGGTCAGCGCGTGCTTTTTCTAGCAAACAAACAAAAAAAAAGGGGGCTCTAATGGTAATGCGCCAAGTAAAGATGCCTGGCGGGAGGTAAGCAAAATACAGTAAAGTAGAAAGAAAAGCGAACTGGGAAAACGCCATCCCTGTCGGTGTTTGTGCGAATGGCACCAGTGATGGTATCTACGTGGTTTCGATACGTGAGTGCGTTTACATTTTGGGGTGACACGTTCTCGTTTGATTTATTATATCGACTGCTCGGCATGACACGTTTCATTAGCAGCCTTGTCTTTATGGCGCTGTGGATTCTAAGGCATCGGGCACGGCCGACCGCTAGGGAATGTCCTGGGGCGCGCCCAACATACGCTCTCCACTGGGCAACGGCACTCAATGAGGCAGAAGATTTATGTCATCATCGAAATGCGCTGTTTGCATCGCTTACGTGATCGGTTTTGATCGTAATATTAAAAACAAAAACCCCCGACCCTCGGGAGTTCATCTCTTGTCTCAAAAGATGGAGTGCCTAGAACGGAAAGAAGGATGTTTTCGGCAGCAAACTCAGCTGTATCCCCTGTGCACGGTACAGATCCTAGTGGAAAGTGTTTGTGCTCAATTGCGGTTGATGTAAAATTATGCCGCATTATTTAGTGGCGAAAATTGAGACTACAACAAGTTGCAAAAAAAAGTAACAACGATAGTAGATGCTTGAGAAACACCGAGAAGCACCGTCAATCAACGTAAGAGCCAAATCAAATTGAGAGCAAGCGCGTTGGAATATTGTGTCGTACACGGTACCAGGCGCCTCCACTAACCGACAACAGAGACCAGGCGCCTCCACCATTACCAACCATCGAAAAAGACCGGGCGTCTCCATTGTCGTCGGAGCGTAATGCGGTGCCTGCTGGTAGTGTGAAAATAAAATCCAATGGCATGCATAGCGACCGTTCCGGAACCGTCAATATTGATCATGATGATGAAGCTAGGCGGTGGTTTTCAGAATAATTCGACCGAACTTCCTGTTCGGTTGTGTTGGTCGCGTCCAGCTGTGAGCAAACTGTAGTCGGCTAAGTACGAACTGCTGTTAGTGTACTGTTGGAGATGCGGGAAAGAAAGATAGCGTGTGTTGACAGGAGCGGAGCGCGTTGAATATGTTGGTAGTGCATTTCGAAACAGGAAAAACAAACAACAAACATGGCAGGCTTGTATTCGCTTTGTTATGCGAGGCAGTTTGAATGAAAGGAGTATGTTTTAGTTGGAAAAGGCCATTAAATGAAGTAGTTTTCAGAAACAACCAATAAATTATTTTATAAAACAAACAATTTTTATAAAAGCGACTTAGAGAAACCGATATCAAATCCCATCCAGTTCGTCAATTCAAGTACATACGGCTAGAAATTGCATTGCCCAAAACCTCTTGTGGTTGAAGTGCTAAAGAAGCCGCTTATTACAAAACAACTGATGATCAGTTTACGATAATTGCGAGCTCATAAAAACTAATTGAAAAGTGTAATACGAATCGTACGTGAGACCGCACGGTGCGGTGCTGCTGCTGGTACGTGATTTCTTCTTCCCAATCTCAGACACTGTTTATAAACGTGTATCTGTTTGTACTCGGGTGTTAAAAAATACAGCGAGATGATCAATATTTATTTGCTCCTTAATAGACGACCATCGTAGCCGCGCGAACGCTAAGTCTGTGGGAAGCTGCCGCTGCCGGTTGGTTTATAATGAACCATTTTCGCTTGGCATAATTTATGAAGCTTTCCAGTGTACGCCGCCGCACCCTGTTCGCAGTGTTTGTTTTTCACGCTCATGTTTATAATCAATTGCTGCTTAATATTTCACAGTAGAGAGATGCCTGCAGAAGTATGGAAAGTTTGTTTTTCCTGTGAGACTGGACTGGGTTAGCTTCGTCCGGATGTTAAAGGAAGGGCATAAAAGCATGGAAAATGTTTTAAAAATTTTAAAGAACGGTATTTTTTTTTGTCGTCAAAGGCATGTAGGTATTCTTGAACAATGTCGATGAATTGCTGTTCCTTTGAAGGTGTATGAATGTGGCTTATCAATTTCATCATTATGCTTCTACGCTTTGAACCATATCGCTCATCCGTTTTGCAGGTTCATTAAGAGCTTAGCAACAGTACGCTCCATTGATCTTCTGGTTTAGTAATTTAAAGACACCCAATTACACCAATGATCGAACTCGACAGAATTTTCAAAAAAAAAAAAAGTCGGATCGTTATAATGCTACCGAAACAGGAAATTATATGAACCGATTCATTCACCGTAGAGCCTCTAGCTCCGCTAACCTGAAAACCGAAAAGCTAACGCGGAGCGACGAAAATCAATACGTAAGTATAAAATCGTCGCTGACCTCGTGATGCTAGCACGCGTCCTTGCCAGAACGGGCAGCGGTCACAAAACTCGCGCGGTAAGGTACTCGCGGTCCTAATGACGTTTGCGGCGCGGAATTAATTGAAATCGATTTTTCATTCCGGCACCAGTCGAAAGCGAGTCGCGGGCGCTTGTGATCTGCTTTTCCTTTTTTCGTAAGTCAGCGGAGGATTACTGGCGGGCAAAAATGGTGGTGCGTTTTTTGCCCCAAAACCCCACTCCCCGTCTCCTTCTCTAATTTGCTTCTTTCACTGTCGTTGTCGATCTACCACGATCAAAGACTTCCCCGGGCGCTCGGTACTGTTTTACGGAGCATCTCCAAAAAGGGCAAAGGCAAAGCGATGGCAAGCTCTCGATAAAGCTCAATGTTTGCCGGTTTACTGCTGACGAGTTTGCGGCCTTTGGTCTGTTTAAATGAGCTATTATTTAGATGTACATTTTGAGATTAGGGTGGGATGGGAGACTATGCTTAATGCTGTCTTTAACTTATTCTACTCAATGCATTTTAAAGAAGAGCATTATTTCATTAGAGGTAGGATCAAGGAATTGATTGGATTTTATGTTATGTGTGTAAAAACTCGAAAAGATTCTTTTTTTGTAATCACAATTTTCGAAATAAAAAAGACAGATAAAGATTATGACAAATTATAGCATTAAAAAGGGTGGATTAAAAAGACGGCCGTCATATTATAAATATTATAAATCAAATATTTTCTTTAAAAAACAATATCAGCCAATAGAAGGTTAAACAAAAGCTGCATATCAAACAGAACAATTGCAGATAAGAAATAGAACTTTTGAAGTTCGAACTGTTCGTTTTTTGTTGCGATCACAATACCAATACCAACCGATACTAAAAAGAACCTGCTTGAAAATCTGCCAACAATACTTCCTTTCCCGACAACCATCAGATCAAATCGGGCTCGGTTTTTTTGTCCGGCTTTTGTTATGTCCTACACAAGCCAACACATCTGGCCCACTGTGCACCGCCGTGTGACCCTCGTTAGAGTTTATGCTCTACCCATTTCCTTTCCCGAATTCGTTTTCCACATTCATTATTCACGAATCAAATTACCATCGACTCGAATGGCGTACACGACTGCCGACCTTGTGACGATGCTGCCTCCCAACCCACTCTCACCCGAAACTTTTCCCCCTCATTGCCTCCAGTCCATGGTACCACCATTGCGTAGCCTCATAGCGCCTTCCCCGATTGGAAGCTCGTGGGAACAACCTACACAACACAGCCATGGTAGAGGAAAAGTAGCGCAATTTTCCACCGAACAAAAGGAGGGGAAAAACCCAACCCGTTCGAACAGGCAGGCACAACACGTGCGCATTTTGATTGAATATTTCTCAGAATGCAACACCATCGCAACGTGAGATAAATATCACGTCTAGCGATTCTGGCGTCGACAAGGCGATGGTAGCCATGGCGAAAGGGAAAGCTGACAAATCAGCCATTTTAAGGGATGCACAGACGTAAGGACCTTACCCACCGTACTGTGGCGGGGTGAGACGAAATCTGAGACGATCGGTGCGGGGTGGGCACGGGGTCCTGATAATGCTGCTCATTTCAACCGCCCACACAGATGCCCGACAGGAGAGGGATTATTGAGCACAAAATAATGAACTGAACGAACTGAACCTAATTGTTGTAGCCAGCTGGTTTCCAGTTACTGGACAGGATGGGAAATTTCCTTTTTCCCCCATTTCGCAAAGTGATTGTTGCGGTGGAAATGATCAAGTTCTTTTTTTTCTGTGTGATGCTTTCTATGGTGGGAATAGCGCGAAAAAGGATTGGAAGATGTGATTGTGTCGGGTTTTTCTGTGAACGTCAGAGCGTGCTAATAAGATCATCAGCTGTGACAGCTACTGCTGTGAAGGAAGATTTTATGCGCAAATGTTGAAATTTTTCCTTTCAACACATCCACACCTACCGGAAACACTCGGTTTGGTTTTTGTATGCCATTTTATATGTTTTGCTTTTGTACATTAGCGGTTTATGCTTTATCTTTAAACGATCGTGATGAGTGATAGCTTCGAACATTGTTGATTATTAGTTAAATTATATTTCACATTTCAAAGTTATCTATAGATCGTAGTTTACGTATTTTAAATGAGAAATTGGAATAAACTGTTCTTAAATAGGTGCCGGAATAGATGTCAACGAACGCTGCTTTTTACTAAAATAATTTCAGTTCGATCGACCATTTGATCGTCAGTTGGAAGATACGAGTTGTGATACAGGATGGAGATGATTATGCTGTGAATGAAGCGAGTTTAAATATGAAAAAGGTTGAATTTTACTGTAGGAAAGATGTAAAGCCGGGGGTACACCAAGCGTAAACTCAAAAAGTTTACGCTTGATTTGGAGCGGAAGGCACAAACGTTACGTCAAAAAGTTTGTAGCTTCGAGAGCTACAAACTCGAAGCGTAAACTTTTGACGGATCAAATTTACAGAAAATTAAGATGAAATCGGTATACACATCAAGATTGGAGCCAGTGCTGTGCCTGTTTCATAATTTAAAGTATCAATTTTAAAATGGATGTCTATAATAATGAATTTGTTTGATTTTGCTATTTTCGATTTACGCACCCCTGGTAAACGAAGAGTAAACTTTTTGACAGATTTTTCTGTCAAAATTTCGATTTACGCTAAAGTTTACGCTTGGTGTACCCCCGGCTTAACAACCACGCTCACGGTTGTTACAACCACGGTAAATGTTACAATACTATCTGTAGTCTATTACCATTGCTTCTAAAATCGAAATGAGTGATTCGTTGTTACAGCAGCAGAGTGTTCTACTATTTACAATAAATCTTAGTAAACCTCTTGCCGTAAACAGCTTGTGTAATTTCTAAATAAACTTATTAACTTCTAATAAATTCTCCTAAGTTACCATCAACGTATCAACGAAGTCCTTCAAGCTATGGTTACGCTTGGTCTAACGAAGAAGTTACTGACTTTTCATCAAAAAGAAGGAAGCTTGATGCGCTGAAACCTTGCCTCGCAAACTTTTGAATTATTGATTTTCTATCAGAAGAAATCCAAAAAGAAGAGAAAATATATCCTTTTTTTGGAGAAAAATGTTCTGCGCATTCCGAAAATTTCAAACAGTTTGTTAAAGTTTATATTTTAATCATCGATTTGCAAAACCTCAATACACTAAGTGTATGCTTTTAAACAGATATATAAGTAATAATTTGAATGAAGCGTAAATATACGGCGTATGTATAACATATTGTCTAATAAACCCATTTTAGTTATGGATCTTTTAGTAAGAAATGGATTAATTACTATAGCATGTAACAAAACACAGAGTTTTTTAAATCATTTAGCGGAAAATTTATGTTAATTAAAGCTAAATTAAAGTTAGCTAAAATTCTACAAACTTTTTTTTATATTTAGTGTCAGTAATGACTTCAGCTAACCAAATTTTTAGCTTGCGTCTGTCACATAGTCGAGCAATTATGCAGCAAAGAAAGGGGAGTAAGTCAGAACGGAGATAAACATTTTGATAAATGGATTAAAATAGGTCAACAATCCTTTTATACAAACATGCAATAATGTTGTACCGACTGTAATGAAACAAATAATTTAACTGACATTACAACGAAGGTTATACTTCTAAATATTATTAAGAAGAATGTATGTAGAATTGTGTAGTAATTGTTGTGCAAAAATGATATAATTTCTGTTTTGCTTCAGTCCTGTTCAAACATTTAGAACGATTGATCGTTTCAATATATGCGCAAATCTAAATTTAAAGGTTAAAATGCAGGTTAAGGTTTTAATTTTAGATTAGAACCAAAACTTATGTCTAATTTCATTACCCTGTCGGTGTGAAAAGCTTCCAGTATTTCAGCTGACAAATTTGAAAACATATTAAAAAGGCTTACCCTATCATAAACTTCTTTGATTCAAATTTAAGAAGAATATGATATTAAATTGCGTAACGTTTGGCGATCGCTTTTCCTTTTGTAGCGTTCAGTTGTTGGTCAATTTTACCATGTACGTCAAAATCGACAACTCGACACGGTTGTACGCGATCTGTCATACCTTTTTCTCACGTTGCTTCGAAGCCAAATTCATGAAAATTCAATCATCACATAAACAGAAGGGACAGTATTTTCTCGTTATCTTTAACTTCAACCAAACTGACACGAACACTACATACAAAAGAACTCTGTTTGAATGCAAATGACACAAAAATCGCTCGGCCAACACAAAAAAAACAATGAATTTGTAGGTTTTGTTTTTATTTCCATTATTCCATTTTAAAATGCTCCATCCTCATGGAAATGGAATGATGCCTTTGTGCAGTGGCTAAAGGATGAAAAATCAAAACATACATACACATTCTCACATGCAATCGCACAAACACACACACACACACGTCAGTATGGAAAACGGGAGCTCGAGTTCGTGTTTCGATTAGTGATTTTTCATCTCCGCATCCGGCAGCGCTGAGAGAGAACCCGATCATACTGAACGATGGATTCACCGGAACCAACGTCAATGTTACAGGCTGATGTGCATGTAAGCGGGAAATTGAATTTGAATACCATTCGGAAAATCTCCTTCCAACTCTATCTTTCTCAAACGTATCCTGCCCCCGCTCAGGTTGACGGAATGTAAATGTGGTTCGTAGTTGTGGAAAAAAGGAGATGTACCTTGCGCCACGGGAAACAAGGATATTTCGGAAGGAAGAATTTTGGAGCACGAATGGGTAAGTCGTGCCCTGGTAGAGCACAGCAGCCCTTTCTGTGCTGATAGTCGGCGCCGCTATCACATGGAAATGGGATGCAAACAATGAAAATGCGGTTGAGACGCGTTATGGGAGAATTTTTGATGCCATTTTTCATTGCGTTTTGGCACAGCGATCTGAAGTTTAGAAGGTGGTTGGTGGTGGAAACATGTTTATGTTTCTTTGATGAGTTTAATTTAATCTTTGCGTTTTCGTGTTTTTTTTTACTCTCTTTTCAGGTCAGTAATTGCAGTTCGGATTGCGAATGTTTGCACGGAGCGAAGGATATATTGGAGATTGAGAAGAAAATTAAATGCTAGCAAGATTTCACGGTCTTTTTACTCACTTTAAACAAGGTAACAGATATGGTTTACTATCTCTTCTTTAGATTATAGTTATGTCATTACGTACATGCGAGTAAAGCTCTTAAATTCATCAAGCATTAAAATTAACTACTGTTTGTACTAGCAACTGCTCAACACGTCTCGGTGTTTATTGCTAATGTTTATAGTTAAATAAACAATGGTGCAGTATAATTAAGCTTTCCGCCGATCCATTTAAAACCAATTAGAGTAATTTCATTTAT
>KZ063178.1:12657-33511 GCA_002091835.1 Anopheles maculatus
GCTATCACATGGAAATGGGATGCAAACAATGAAAATGCGGTTGAGACGCGTTATGGGAGAATTTTTGATGCCATTTTTCATTGCGTTTTGGCACAGCGATCTGAAGTTTAGAAGGTGGTTGATGGTGGAAACATGTTTATGTTTCTTTGATGAGTTTAATTTAATCTTTGCGTTTTCGTGTTTTTTGTACTCTCTTTTCAGGTTAATAATTGCAGTTCGGCTTGTGAATGTTTGCACGGAGCGAAGGATATATTGGAGATTGAGAAGAAAATTAAATGCTAGCAAGATTTCACGGTCTTTTTACTCACTTTAAACAAGGTAACAGATATGGTTTACTATCTCTTCTTTAGATTATAGTTATGTCATTACGTACATGCGAGTAAAGCTCTTAAATTCATCAAGCATTAAAATTAACTACTGTTTGTACTAGCAACTGCTCAACACGTCTCGGTGTTTATTGCTAATGTTTATAGTTAAATAAACAATGGTGCAGTATAATTAAGCTTTCCGCCGATCCATTTAAAACCAATTAGAGTAATTTCATTTATCTTGCCAGTGTTTTCATTGCAAAAGACAGTGGTGAAGCTTCTTGCCCAAGGGCGTTGAAACAACGAAAGAAGCAAACAGAGCAACAAAACAAGAAAATTGGTGCATTCATTCCTTTCCAAGGCAGAAAGGAAAACAATGACACTGAATAGAAAAGCTCACACAAAACAAAAACACACACACTACACCAAACAAATTGCTTTCAAAAGTGAACGAAAAATGGCGTTTTCTGTCCGCCTTCTCCCTTGCTGGGGCGCAAAACGATATTCGCGTGGAAAACTTTTGCCAATTTATCCCCAAACGTTACGACACTTAGTGACGTTTACGAATGGAAAGGCGCACACGCCAACCCAAAACCCCGATACAATGGACGCGGACGCCCCAAGACGGTTGGCTCGCCGCTTATTCCCTTTCGGCTAAAACTGACTTTTGACTTAATTTTCTTTGGGTGAAAATGTGTTTCATTTAGGCAGAACAGAGGGGAAAAACAACACCACGGAGCCAGAACTCTGTGGCAGAAACAAAAAATGTTCCTGGAAAAGCGGGTTTTTTGTTTGGTGGCGCGGCCAGCATCAAACAGCAAACGAGGCAAAGTCTTTTCTTTGGCACTGTCACATTCGCGGACACATCCATCTTGTGGATCGCTAAGGGAGGAAGTGGGTGTTTTTTTTTTCTTTTATTTTCATCACATCTTACCAACTCCACTGGCTGTCCCAGCCGTGCCATATTAACGCGTGGCTTTCGTTTTCCCTTTTGCGCTCGCGTCCCTTTTACGCAAATGACGTGCGCCGGTCAGTCTCGCCAACCCGCCAGTGTTGGAATATTCTAGCCCAACCGAACCCCATAATAATGGGGGCCTAATGTTCACATAGTCCTCCGATTCAGCAGTAGCAGCAGCAGCGGACAAAAAAAGCGGACCAAACCGGTAGGCATAAAATGAAAAGCCAGCTTTTACGCGTGAATACTGATGAGAAAATTAGCTAGCCGGGGGTAGCTCGGACCACGGTTTGTCCTCTTACGTGGAGAAATTTCAACCATATCATCTAGCCGCGCAGGGTGCGAAACTGGAGGGTTGGGAAAAAGCAAAACCTCCGTCCCGTGTGAAAAACTCCGGCTAGGCTGCAGGGACCGACCGTTTTTCGGTGGCAACAGGATCGTTTTCGGTGTTTGAGGGTTGAGGTTTCTAACTGTGTCGTGCCCGGCTTCCTGTCGTCACTGGGAAGTAATAAATTAGTCGGAAATGATAATTGAAATTCGACCATCGACAAATTTCCGAGAATGTCCTGCTTCAAAAGAGGCAAAAGAAAAAGGGCGAGAGAGAGAGAGAGAGAGAGAGAGACAGACAAAAATGGGACAAAAAGAAAAATGAACTTAGATTAAAAAGACAACCAACTTGTGTGACGCCTGTGTTTGTTGTTGTGTGAATTATTTTGTGTTTTTGTTGATGTTAGGAATGGGGTTGTTTCCTTTTTCTACGAGTTGTTGATTTTATATCACATTCTGGACTCAACTATTGCTCCATCCGTTTGCTTCTTTATTTTGGTACGATCGTCAGCAGAATGTTGTAATGTGAGGACCTTGATGAGGACAGTCGACCCTATCCCGTACAACTCTAGGGGAAAGTTGTGACCCGGTGTGAGAATGCAACGGTTGACTCTAGAAAACCGATAAAATTACGTTCGAGCACGTTCGGCCAACAGTTGGAGTAATGTTTCTTGATTAAAACTTAATTGCAATATCCTTTCGCGTGTCCGGCCGTATTTGCGCTGCTCCGTCTGCGGCTAGATTGTGCGCCGTTGACAGACCCGGCTAGCTTATATCATTCGTCTGGCATGCCGATCACTGCTCGACTCGACGGGTAAGGAGAAAAGGTAAAGCATAAAAATGAATATCAATGTACCACGAGGTGCAAACAAATGCCCGGCTCGTGGAAAGGCACAATTTGCTTAAGTGGCCAACCAGATTTTGATTCGCCCTTTTTTTGCGTCCTTCACCTTCATAGCCCAGTGTGCTCAGTCAACTGACGAGGAGCTGTCTGCACGGGGAAAGGAAGCAAACCGTTGCAGTGAATAAATTTAGCACGGAAATTGAAATAGATGTCACTCCGGTAGGTTTGCGCAGGAAATGAAACCGCAAAAAAAAACGAGATGCCTGTAATTAGCAACACGAGACAGCTGCAGCGAACATCAAATGAGACTCATTGCCTAGCTATAGAAGAGTTTGTACCACAGCAAAAGGATAAAAAATCAATCATTTTACGCGATAAAGCACAGAGCGACGCAGAGCTTTACCTCAAATTAAGGCTTTGCTTCATTAATTCTAAACCTTTCGTAGACGGTACATGTTTGCGACCCAAGTCACGTTTTTTGGTTGGTGCGAGCGGATTAGGATTAAAGCTGGCGTGAAGTGACGAGTGATTTATACCAAGGAGGTTTTGCTTTTTTTATGTTTCTACCAAACCGAATAATGTTGTGAATATAAATGTAACATCTGTGAATATTATATTGCTAGCTTTGTTGGTGAATTGTTTTAAATAGAATGTTAGTAATAAAATGGTATTAATAATTTTATTTTTTGAGTGATTTGTGTTACTGTGCTAAATTTATAAATAAAAAGCCGAATCAAATCTTGAGGCGAACTGATCATTTCCAATCGATATTGAAATAATTGGCAGAACCGTGTATAACATTTATTTAAGACTTCTTCTTGTCTGGCACTACAACCTCGGTAGGTCTTGGCCTGCTAGCAATTGCTAGCTTTCTGTGACTTATTTATACCCGTAGCTGGATAGTCAGTCCTGCGTACGGGGAGGCGGTCCGCCGGGATTCGAACCCCGGTCCTGCCGTGTGAAGACCGGCGCCGCTATCGGATATACCACCGGGCCGCCCCATTTAAGACTATCTTCCTATATTCATGGTTGATTTACAAGCAAATGTATAAAGTCAAGTCAAAACTGGCATAAGTTGCAGGTCATAAGTCATAAAAATGCCACATGCTAGACTCAAAAACTAAACGGACGTAGTTGTCAAATCTAAAGACTCTTGTTTTGTTTTCTTTTCCATTAATTGAATTGATATAGATAAGTGTTCCAATAATGGACGCCGTGGTACAAAGTTTTAATGAAATCATCAACATTAAAGAAAGCATTGAACAAAATTAAAAAAAAGTCATTCTTAAAGTTTATAGTTGTGGTAGCGCAAAAAATAGAAGTTTATTTTAATTTTAGATTGATAACTCTGAAACATAAAGGGTAAGACAGACATAATTAATGGGCATTTACATACCTTGAAAATTTTGAAATTCTTAAGAATGTTAACTTTCTATCCAAAAGCCGAGAAGGCCCAGCAATAACTTAACTCATGACTTAACTTAACTTAACACGGATAAACTTAGCTCGTGACGTTTAACTGACATACGTTTTTGACAGATTATTTGCTGAAAGATCTCAAAATTGATGTTGGTTACTGTGCCTAATCAGGAGGGGCGAATATTTGCAAACGTAGCGTCAATTGCGGCTATCTAATAGCCCGAATTCATAGAAAAAAATAAAATAGGTAACTCCAATTACTGTCCAAAGCACTCTTCGTTAAAAAGGATCTAATAAAACAGTAAACTCTTCACATAAAACGAAAACCAAAATAAGAAAAACACTTTCATTTGTTCTACGGTACACAAAGCAAATGTAGTTGCCCTGGCAGTCAACTCAACCACAGCGGCTGACCATATTTTGCACGTATGCATTGTACCGTAAACCACACCCTCTGTTCCTAGGATTGGCCAATTAATTATGCTCACTTTTGTGCTTCACTCAAAACGAGAAATCAAAGCAAAAAATAACCTCCACCAAAAACGTTCCAGCCGGAAATCTAATCTGATCGTAAAGTGGAAGTCATCAAGTTAGCTAACGTGATATATTGCCTCCCATTTGCTGACCTGCCTCACCCGGTGCGCGCCAGGCGGAATCGGGTGTGTGTACGAAAACTAAATATTGATTAATGATTCACCGACTACGACCTTCACCCTGCTGGTGGGGAGGGCTGGCGTAGAAAAAGGAGTCCGAGGTGGCGTAAAAACTGTCTACTTGAATGGTCCATTTAGCTTAAAAGCGATCGAGGTTTAGGGCGCTGGGCGAGGACCGCGTAAGCGTAATCATGAATGCTTCCTTCGCCGAGAATCTGTCAACATGATTAATCGATAGAACAAAATAAAAACAATATGAAGAGCAAAAGAAAAGCAAATTGCATCTCCATACGTTCACAGACTCAAGGTTAATTAGGAACAGTGAAGGTTGACGCATAAGATGCAATGTTCACACCTGTACCACAAAAACTTAAATTTGAATTTGCTTCCGAAGCGTGGTATAATTTTCGCTATTATTGTGAGTGACATTCTGGGGCAGAAGATGGCCAAGTCTTCGCGGGATATTGGAAGGCGTCGGTACATGACGTGATAAACACCTTGTTCGGCACTTTTCCTCCTTCGCAGTGGGGTAATGTACGAATCGCGGTTAGCTGACGGCAACAGATAGATTTATGCTAAGCTGACAAATTACTTCGTCACGCTTGTGGTAAAATTACCAACAGCGCTTTACACATACACATTTGCCCGTAGCACCGATGTTACGAGCGACCAACGCGACGAAGCGGTATTGATTCCGAGAAAGGAAAACTAAGCCAATGCCTCGTTCGAAACGTCCAACCGAAGCCCGGGACCCGGACAGTTCCAAATAGTTTCAACCCCAGGCCAGGCCTGAAACGGAGGCGCCTGGAATCGGATACATCCGGTCCGGATATCGGTTCGGACAGGGCGCAAACCGGGGAGGGGAGCCTGCGGGACGGAAAAGGGCTGGCGTAAAATTAATTCTCTGTCTTGCTGATTTATGATCGTAAGCTATGGCTTCCGTGTGCTGGCAGTGCGTTCGGCACTCAGGCTACTAGCCGGGCTACGACCCCACACAGCTCAGCAGACACACACACACACATTCGGGTTGCTGAAGTGACTGGTGGACACTTTCGTTTGAATTTAGCACTTTGCCCACGCCAAGCCTGCCAGGCATTCTTTCCTACCTCGATGGTTTAGGCTACCGTTCGAGGTTGGAAAGCAGTACGCCGGTGGTTTTGTTTAATGGAGACATTTTTGTAGCATAGCTCGAGTGCGTTCACCGTCCACTAAATGGAATGAATTACACCGGCGAGCAGCATAAAATGATTACTTAGAGTTGGTGTATTTTTTTGTCCAAGTCCACTGCTCGCATGCATTTCGGCTAAGCTAAGTGGAGAACAATTTAATTAAAGGCTTTGCACGTTTTCGTTGAGAAGACAAAAGGGCATGAGGAAACTATAAAACGGCCGAAAATGCAAAGCGTTATTACTTACGTGTCACATGTAAGCGTTGCTTGTATCGTCGTTGCATCTTACCTGGAAAAGAGCATTAAAGAATCATAAGTAAAAAAGAAGATACACAGGATAGAGCAACACACGCAAGATAAACATAAAGATAAGGTTTTAGGTTTAGTTGCGAGAATACAAAAAAAAAGGTTTATTTGAATGTGCTTTATGTCTTAATGCTATATTTGCATGGCGAGATCTGGAGGCCTTATTTGTAACACGAAGGAACCGGTATTAAATTCCATTTCTTTATTCTGAGGTGTGCCTATCCTGCTAAAGGGGAAAACCGATAGTCAAGGAAGCCAGAATTAGCAGGTCAAAACCTCTCGAGGCAGAAAACCCCTCTAGCCAAAAAAGTGCTGGATACTTTATGGAAGTCCCTAATTTTGCGTCACAAGTCAAAATTCGTATGCAGAAATGAGGGCCTTGCTTACAAAGTTGAGGGAATTCTGAGGGCAATTGATCGGAATGTCTAGACGGGGAAGGAAGTTAGTGGACAATTTTGTGTGCATCAGTAAAAATATGATTTTTGGTGTCTAGACCTAGACCTACTGAGGTTGTAGCCAGAGAAGAAGAAAAATAAGAAGAAGATATAGCCTTAAGTTACAATTTCTTGAAGCTTTAGAACAAAAAAGAAAAAACTTGCTAGTTTATAAGACGCTTTATAATACATGCCTTGTAATATACGCGTTTATAATACAACAACTGGGACATATTAATGAACAGTAGCAAGCTGTACGAGACCCATGCTCCTATTTAACAACTAAATAGCTTTGTTAAGTAGTTTAAATAAATATATTCTCAAAATGCGACAGCGGCGCCGGTATTCACACACCAGGACCGGGGTTCAAGTCTCATCTGGGCCGTTCCCCCATAGTGAGGACTGACTATCCAACTATGCGGTAACAATAAGTAGTCTAGTAAGCAAAAAATGGCAGGCTCTTGATGTCCAATAATGACTTGCTACTTATAAACCAAAATGGAGATCACTTTGAAGTCTTTGAATGGATCTATAAGAGGTCGTTTAATGCCTACTGACAAATATTAGGCGTCAGGCCCAAACCCCGACTGATCTGTAGTAAGTCGACGAAAACTTTTTCAAAATTAGATTTTCTTTTGCTTCGTAACTCCAACAGACACGTGTACCATGTATCGCACCTAAAGACTCGGTGTCATAAACTAAATAAAGGAACCCTTAATTTCACCAAAGTCGGTGTCCATAAACTTTCCCCACTCGAAAGTCATACGGTCGACAGCTGGACGGAAATCGAAAGCATTATGTTGACAGCAGGTTCAATTGCAGGAAGAAGCTAGATAGTCAAACCAAAAACGAACGGTTTTGGAAGAGTGTTCTTCGCGAGAAGCAGTACACGAGCAACGCATCGTCAGCAAAAGCTTATCGCAACATTTTCACTCCTCGTGGCGATGGTTTTCAAAAATTGAATGAAATAAATTTGCTAAATCTAATTAAAACTTTCTTTGCAAACTTGCATCAGGCAGTTTGCTCGACTACTCTCCGGTGCGACTGGTTGATCTTTTCCGGTGCGGTGTCCTTTCTACAGGTATTCGTGTGTGCTTTACTGGTGACGCTCGCAAACACAAACACATGGACGTGCATCAACCCGTGTGAGGCAATCAGAAAGAGTAGCTAGTAAACAGGTGACGTGGTGAAATAGTAGTATTTGTTACCACTGTCACCGATGATTTCCAAGAACAAGCCATAAAAACTTCACCGACCGTGTGTCACGGCGTGTGCTCGTTATCGTCCTCGGGCAAGAATAACGGTCTTACCGAACTCAATTATAGCGCCGATGGCCGAGTTACGGGCTGAAATCTTTCCAGTTTCGCACGAGGCGATCGATTCTGCTACGTTCGCATTCCTTCGGCAGAGGAAGAAGCATCACAAATAGCAAGTTTGTGAAAGAGGCTAGAGATCATCCCCGAATAGCGGAAAAGTTGCAACGATCGCTGCGCTAATTAAAATTCCTTCGGAATCATACTTCGTGAAAAGTGAGCCCCATCCCGTGTTTGCGCCCGCCATTGGCCATACCGCGAAGAACGAACGGCCTTGGGCGGAGGTTCACGAGCGAGTGGCATAAATTCCGAACAGATTGGCTGTTGCATTATTAATGAAGTTTGCCTAACAGGTCCCCACAGCGTACCACCCCGCCCATCGCCTCCGGAACACGAAGAAGCGAATGAGGTAGGACTAGCGAGAACTTTTAGCAGAAAATGTATCCCCTGGCACAAACCGAAAATGTATCTAAATGTTAGCAGAGAGTGTGGGCGAGCGTATTTAGATAGTTCAACCGTCAGGTCGGTGCTATTATATGGCCCCCTCCCAGGTTGGTTCTTCTGCTCATTCGATGGAAAATTTGCGTCAAGTTGGTGGCAGTATCTAGCTATCGGAAGCTTTTGCACGGGTATCCGCGGACCGTTCGGAAGGGTAGCAGACACCACAGACCACCCTTGAAATCTTCGACGGGCCCGATCCCAACATCAAAGCTCATTGGAAACGCTGTAATGAACGAATTCAAATTTATGACCGTTTCTTGCTTCCGAACCAAAGTGGTCCCCCAAAAGCCGGTACATATACTTGGAACCCATTTACGGCCTTACAACTATCAAACATGAGCAATTAGTTACGAGGATTAGTGCAATAATGATAGCTAGGATATTGGAATAACAAACAGCGCATGTAAATAACCATTCACGTTGGGTGGCATTGGAAAAGCTGTACGATAGATTGTTCTATCTTTGAACTTTGAGTTGGGAACAGTGGCAGTGTTTGAAGTTTGCCGCATGTGATGTTCGGATGAGAAAGTTACTGTAATTAGTCGATGTACCAAATACGTAGTTAGATTTTTCAGAATAGCTAAGACGATTCGTAGAATAGATTCTTGAAAGCAATGGCTTAAGGTATGCTTTAAAATCTAAACAAAAACATGATCATGGATTTTTACGACTTTCTCTTTGATCACCCTATGCTCTATCAATCTGGTAGACTTTTGTCTTAAAAAGATTTATATATGCAAGGAACTTGTAGGTGCTAAGGCATAACCAGTTATAACCGCTTTGTCTCTAGCATCTTCACACTTTGGGAGAAGGACAAAATCGTCTAATGAGGAATAGATTCTGGCTATCCAAAAGTGTATTCTATCCGTCGGATGCTTCAAATATAGCATATTGATTGACGAAGATAACCGAGACTTGATCGTTGTGCATCTTTGATCCAGGATTATCCGTCTTTATGTTGAAGAATCAAATCTATAACATACTCGTCCATTGTTCAATCAGATTCAAACTATTGGAGCATGAAGACTCCCAAGTGAACTTCATTTTGGTTTGTTAGTAGCTAGTCATTATTGGACATCAAGAGCCAATCATACTGAACCAAGGACAGTGGATCAAATGATCATAACTACGCGGAACGAACTGAAAATGTGAATATCAAAGTTTAGGACAGTCCTGGCTAAGGTTAGAAATTTCGAACTGCCGTAAGGTCGCTTGAGACTGAGTGGCACTATGTATATAGATTTTTTATAAGCATACACAGCAAGACCGGATAACGGATCTAACTGACTATCAAACTGTGGGCATAATCTCATGCCAAGGAAACCAGTAATGGCCAGCAGATCAAGACTTCCCGCGATTATAGCATCAAAGAACACGAGGAAGAAGAAAGATATTTGTTTGGAGCAAAATCTATCAAGCTAAATGCAAAACAAATGGAGCAAATCTAGTGTTGAATTTCAGTGGTTTTAAACAACAGCATTTGATATATTTCTTCTACAAGGATATTTGATTGCTATTTTCCTATCGTTTCCTAATCGTACATAAAAACAAAACAAGTTCAACAATCCTGCGAAAGTTTATTCTACTGTTATTTTTATAGCATGTCTTTAAGAGCCCCAAATATTCAGAAAACACGATCAAAAAACGTGTCCACTCCTTTTGCGCTCCCTTCTAACGCGCCAGCAGAATGCAAATGGTATACTGACAGCAACTATTGCCCTATCGCAATCGATGTTAACACACACACACTCGGCTTGGGTTGCCCTTTTCGATAACTGGAAGCTCCCCTACTCAGAAGGAGCATCCTCAAGACACGAAACAATTCACACTTGCCCCGAAACGGAACGCGCACGGGCAAACGCTACCCAAACACACGGTCTATCCAACCGGAACTAACGCGTACTAACGGAACCGTGAAGCCACCGGTAGTAGCATATCTTGAATTTGTATGATAATTGAGCGTATTATAATGTTAATCGGTTGTGAAGCATCAGACTGTAGCATCCGGTGGTAGTAGGCCCACTCCAGTTCTACTGCTTGGCGATGTGAGTGCGGCGATGTGTACCGAAATAAAGGTAAAGAAGTTCCGACTGATCGGTGGGGGAACATTCTTGCTCCTAGCTAACAAGAAACAGTGACTACTATCACTCTGCTTGACTGGGCAGCGCACAGTGAATGAGGTTAAGCTTCCCGACAGCGTCAGCCAACCCGGTGGATTCCGGCGAGACTATCGACCGTGAAATTTGTAAGTACCTGTACCGGACGATACCCGGTGGCCCGGTAATGGAAATATCCGGAGCTACTTCAACGCTAATTGACTGTTGAAAGTGCTGGAGAGCATGGTTCGCTTTGTTGTGGTAAGGAAGTAGCTTCGGCTACCGGAGTACGCTGAATGTCGAACGAGATTCATGCAAGAAAACGGGCCAGGTCTGACATTACCTCGCCTTGGAATTCTGAAGTCTGGATAAAAAAAAGTTTAACGCCGCGAGGAATAGCATGAAATTGCATTTCAAAAACGCAGTTAACCATATTCAAGGATTGCAGGAAATATGAATAATCTGTTGCGAATAAACTTGACTTTGTTACTTATATAGATCAGTAGAAGAATTGTACCAGTATTGTGCACACATTGCACAGTAAGCAATATGTTACACAAAGGTCATGTGTCAGGATAAATTTGAATGTTTTCCTATGCATGAATAACCCGTCAAACGCGCTCAACCGAGGGGGCTCAACATAACGCTGAAGCAGTCCTTCATAAACGGTTCCGTTTAAATACTGCATCGTTGACGTTTGCTCTTCGGCCACTGCACAACCAGCCGGTAGCAGCAAGTTTGCTCAACGCCCGACTGGAGTGCTGGTGGAAATAACTGAATTATTTATGGGCTCGGCTCTGGTTGGCCCAAGGTGGCCAAGGTCCAAATAACTTAATAATGACACTTATGCACCATACGGAAACATCAGTGTGTTTGTAAGCACCCGTGTGTGGGTGTGTACGGTCATCACAGGAAACACACTTCACGGAAGGACATCCTGTATCCGGATCAGGAAGCAAGTTGCATTTGCTTGCAAATCGAGGGAATTTAAAGTGCGGCTAAATACGGGTGCCTTACGATGCGATGCGATTGACAGCCGTGTGCCTGTGATGTTGGTGACGTGCAGCCAGTGGCAGGAACTTGCGAGCGATTAAATGAAAATCTTGCACATTAAGCGGAGTATCCTCAAAGGAGTCGGCTGTGGTACGATGGCAGTGTGACAGATTTTCAATTATTCGCATGGGGCTAAAGTGACGTCTAATTGTGTGATTTACCGTTTATTAGGCGACGGGATACTGCGATAGGGATCAACGACTAGTCCCGTAGATGGAGCACAAAGTAATTGGAGTTTAATTTCCCCATCGCACTTAAGTCAGGACATTAATCGCTGCGCTGGTCTTGTGGTGTGTGTGCTTTTTGTCGTATGTTTGGATCTTGATAGTATCAATCAATACGACGAGGGAATCAAATGTATTATTTATACATCTAGTAAAGCATCCTGATACACTAGGGCTTGCTGTTTAGATATTTATTTTTTATATAAGTTACAATATTACGTTATGTTACGTTACGTAGTTACGTATAAATTCAAGATAGTTACAAGGCATTTCCACCTTGTAATTTGCCTTATCCCGGGCATGCTCGGTTGTGAATGCGTTATGGTGGGTTGTAGTCCATGTTTATTGTTGGTGTTGTTGTGTGGTTGTAGTGCAGGCATAGTCCGGTTCAATAGCAGTAATTATTGTTTGTTGATGTGTGGCTTGTTCTATTGCTGTAATGGTACTGTCCTTCATCCTTCCGACTTGCGGATCTGGAGAAAGAGAATAGACAAAACATAGAGAAAACTAAACTCTGGACAGAACAAACAATCATTTGGCTGCGTCCAGTGTCCAACAAGCAGCCCAGCAGAGACATTCCCAACCCAACCATGCCAACGTTGAATTCAAAAATGATCGGCGAGTCTCATCCCGTAGCAGCAAGAGCGACTACACTACTCTCGAGACTTAAGCCGCCGATTACTCCCGAACCCAAAGCTAACATGACCAAACCCGTCCTGCCTCTGCTGAAATGGTATGGAGAACACTGTCACAGCCAAACAAGCCTGCCTCCTTTATACAGCAGTGTCGACATTGCGCGCGGATGTTATTGCTATGTCAACAGCTGTTTAGATAATTGAACCTTTTTTTTCAACATTGTATAAACATAAAATATGATTATTACTGTCTTTCGATAGATTGCCTTGAGGATTCTTTCTCATTATTATTTGTTTGTGTTGCTAAAGGATTTTGTTTACATTAGCAGAACCCCACAAATGTGTACCGATGCAGGACTGTTGCAGAACTCTGTTGCTACCAGACCCCAAGAATAAATATCTAAAAATAATTACAATGTAGTGTGAATCTAGGAAGCATTAGGACCTTATCTCGCTCTGTTTTGGTGCTACAAACTTCGAATCAGACATTTTTTCTTATTTTTGTCCTGCTCGAATCACTGAGAAAGTTAAACCGCTTGAATTCCCGATTCTTTGATGCTGCCAAAACAACGAACTTAAAATTGAATCTTCTACCGTCGACCGAAAAATCTCGAAAGAAACTCTTCTTCACAATTTCGTTCTTCTGCCGTCATAGTATCTTGCCTTGCTATGAAGCAGTCACATGAAGTCAATGCTGTCTGCTTCTATCATTAACTACACTGATTATGTAAACATGCTCTCTTGACTTAAAATGTGATATAATTATAAACAAATGACGCAATGTCACTAAACAGATGAATTCATCTTCGCTTCATTCTTATCAGTAACTGAGCAAATTATGCTACTATCAAAGAGAGCCCCCGTGTCTACGCAGAACAAGACAAGATTTCTAGACCTCCGCGGAATGTCCACAAAGACGGAAGCCACACCAACCGCCAACCGGTGACAAATGTACCGTACGTGATAATACCGTCTTTTGCAACAAAAGAGGCTCAAGGACCCGAGCCTACTTCCTGCTGCCGTGTCTAGGACCCATTAATCAAGTGTCTAAAAAGCCGCCCAAGAAAGCGGCAAACGTAAGGAACGGATGTCGGTTGGGGTTTTTGCGTCTAGCCGTGGTAACGCTAGCGCCCCAAGAAAGCGACCGGATTGCGGGTCAGATAATGCCCAAATGTAATTTTGAGTTCGCTTTGTGTAACTTTAATCATGGCGCATTTATCTTTGCCGGAGCGCCCTCCGTTGTTTGGATTGTTAAATCGTTTATTAGCCAAATGGGTCAACAAAGGGCAACAAGCAACAAGGGTTTGGGGAGCGCACTGATAAACTGCGCCAATGCTACGGACGCTGGCGTCGGTGATGAATGGTTGACCTTTATTAATGTACGTTGCATAAGCGGCAACGGTCATAACATGTACAAATAATACATTATTTTAATGAACTCGGTCGTGGTCGGCTAGTTTTGTTGCAGTGTGAGCAGTGACGCGAACTATTTGTAAGGAAAATAAACGTTTTGAGTCAACTAATCTGGTGCGGATAGTTAATATTTTTCTTTTAAGAGCTAGTAGTATCAAGAGGTCTTGGGACATTCTATTTCTGGCTTTCTCAACTTACACGTTGCTGGATAGTGCATTATGCGTAAGCTCATTATAGGATTTGATACCGGTACGTTCATGTTAGCAGATGACACCGCTACTAACTCGACCACAAAGTTGGAAAGTTTATGAGAAACAAAAAATGGATAAATGGGACAGTTAATTTATGGGACAGAAAGTTAATGTCAAATAAATAATAAAGAAACGGGAAAAGTTTTCAGGATAACACCGAGCATAACAGGATTCTTGAATAAGTTATACGGATTATTGATTAATGTATACGTTCATATGGGTAGCAAAACTGCAGCTGTACCAAGAGAAATTTTTATTGAAATTTGAAAGTAAAACTACACTTCAAACCTCAACAGAAAACAACGAGTTTAGTATGTTGCTATTCAAGCTATTAGACCAAACATAGCTTTAGAGGCTTTACTTTCCTTACTTCGAAGATTCTAATTTTTTGTAAAGGTAATCAAATAATTAAAACAATTTCAGGAATAGGATATGCAATTTTCATACAATTCTACAACAACTGTATTTAATAACATCAAGTACAAAAAACACGCGCCTTATAATAGTTAACAAATTTTAAATTCAACAAAAAAAAACATTTCCTTATCCCTAAAAGAAGCACTTTCTTTTACCCATCATGTGCCACAATCAGCTGGCAAATAAAAGAACAGCCCAGATTTTCTGCACTCACACACGCCAACAGCTGGTGTGCCATTTAAAAAGACTTTCAGCTGTCACAATTACATCGTCCGGGTGTCCCAAAGCGGACCAGGAGACTGTTTTGTTCCTCGCTGGCGCTTGTTTTCGTGTACACACTCGCCTGTCTTCAAACGTAGCAGCACTTTGAAATGCGACAGACGACACCAATCAGAGCGTACCTTACAGAGCGTGAAACGAGCGAAATGCGGAAATAGTTTCCAACCAATTCCGAACCGATACAGAGCGTACAGAAACGACGGTTAGGTGTAAACAGCTTTTTCCCTCGTCGGCAGAAGGTGTCTGAGCGTAAAGGAAAAGATAACAACACGACGTGCATCCCAAGATGACAGCGCGCACACACATACACATTCTTCTTTTCCAAGCGGCAAGCGCCACTTGTACTCTCCTTGACTCCAGCTACAATACTTCAAAACGTACACATTCGTACCAGTTACCAGCCGGTTGCTCGAGACTGGCTGGTGTGAAATTGTGTTTCGCGAAAGAATGTTTCGCGCTGACAGGTTTGCGCCGCGTTTCTTTTTTCCGTTGGCGAATATGGTGGCTGCAAATGCTACTCTTCTCCCGACTGATGAATTATTGCAACCGAAACGTTGTTTCCGTTCGTCGTCTAGATCGCGCGCCCGGTGCACTTTAACGAGCAAATGAATTGCTCTGCGTGCTGATGATGGATGCTCCCTCGTAGCGGTGCGAATGGATGGAAGAGTGCAATTTTGTAATGATATTACCTTTCGGAATGGGACTCTCCGATTGCGGTACACATCGGTGCGAGTTTGTGAGTACGTCGCTCGGTTGCTTAACGGATTATAACATCGGGATGTGTGAGAAGGTGCGGTAATTGGACGTGATTGGTATGGTTGATGGCGTAAGTAAACTAGCGAAGAAATGTTATTTATTCTCCCTCCGTAGTCAATTATTCTTAGCGCACCGGAAGGTTCAAACTGGTGTCAATAGCTATGAACACGGAACAGACAGTGATTGGTTGATAGCAATGTTGAGCCATAAATGTTGAAACACATGCAACGTTCTGTGCCGAACGCCAAAGTTTCTGCACGGTTTAAATGCGGCACAAGAGTTGTTTGATTTTGTTCAGTCACGGAAACATGATGGCACAGTTCTGTTCTATTTCGTTTTAAGTTTAAATATATTGTTTCTATTCCGCCATGTTTTTTGTTTTAAGAAAACAAAAAAAAATGATTATTCCATTCACTCAGTTAACTGTATACAGTGGCCTGGTTTTGAAGCAAATTGCACTTCATTAATGTGTTTATACTTCCCCATTTTTATGTTACTGTTCTACTTCGCCTAAAGATTCGAATAATGAGTTTCCTGGTCATGTAACCTTGGCAAAAAAGTTTTCTTCACTTTGTGATTAAAATTACGCAACCAAACAGCTTTATACTGTCTTAAAACTCTCTCTCTCTCTCTCCCTCTTTCGCTTTCTCTGACACACTGACAGAACAGAAGGAAACAAAGATGGTTCGTGTTGTGCCGCTGGTTGGAAGTCCTAGTTTCAGACTGTTTCACCTCATCCTCACTAAAGCTACGGCAAGAACTACCGGGAATTGACCTGGGTAGTTAAGCAAACTTTCCGAGTGGGTACAATCTCGAATAGGACGGCATAACAGCTTAACCGTGGGCGAATGTGATGCTGTTTCTGCCCGTTTGTAGCTGTGTTTGTGTGCGACCGGTTGTGTACCACGGAAAGAACTTGTGTAATATTTCTTTCCCGCAGAAGCTTGCTGCCGTGGCGTACCTGGCGGACACATTTTTGCACCAAGAGATCTTCATTTCGTTGGAAATGTGATGCTTATGGTGGAACATTTTCATGGTTTGCGTCATGCTGCGGTTTTCCCTTTGCAAATGGCTTTCATTCGGAGGAACCCATCCGAGCACTTATGGTGTCTTCGTTTGCGGAGGCATGAGCTTTGTGCATGGGTAGCGAGCACAATTTATGTACGCACTCTTTCTTTCTGTCTTGGCATGAAACGTTACGCACCAAGGACCAGAAAGCATAGAAGCGCTATAGAAGGTGACAAGTTTTTGGACGCATTAATGTGTTGTGGTGTGCTTCTGGAGATCTGTTGCTGGGCACGGTGCGAGAGGTTTTGATGCACAAAAATGTTCACAGACCCAAAGCCTCCATACAATGGTAGACAATGGTGTGCTTGAAATGATGCGTAAGACGTTGGGAAATATTGAAAACGTTTTTCAAAAAAGTATAACTTGGATTTTTTGATAATTTCGGATGGAATGGGCAGTTCATTAGAGATCTTTCGGGAAGGCAAAACTTGATTTTATGAATTGGATTAATTGGAAAAGCATTAATTGGATGGCAAAACCTGCACGTCTTTGCCTTTGTACTTGATTACAATATTTTAAATCAAAGCATTCTCAAAATTGGTCAAACTCTTGCAGGATAAAATTGCGGAAAGTTTTGATCTGGACCTTGTCTAATAGAATAAAATTTCTCATTGGAACGGCGCTAGTCTTCACATGGCTGGGAATTGAATCCAGTTCAGACAGTTCTCCTGTAGTGATGACTGGCTGTGACACTACATGGTATTAATAAGTCTAGTCTACCATATTAGATGACCGAAGCTTTCTGTCGCGGCAACCTAGCAATTAGTTGAGCCAAGAAAAAGAAGAAGAATCTTTGGAGGAAGCACAATTTATTGTGCCTCACATTCGCAACCAATAAGTCGTATGTTTGTAGTATTTGAAGGAAGCTTTTTTAGTCTAGACGTGCTATGGAGCGGCAATAATTCTGAGCATGGCTCATGGAATGTTTTCGGTCCCGCATACAATAAGACCACTTACGCGATAAAGACCTTTGGAGGTGAGGTCATTTCTGCGACTTATTCTTTTGGTTCCCGCCAATGATAATTCGACAACGAGATCTCTTAGATGTAGAGGAAATTTGGATACTTAGGACTCTTCAAAGAGGTCTCCTAGTTAGGCTTGGTCTAAGAGGACCTGTAGAAGGCAAGGTCTCTAGAACTACATACATAAAGGTATTACTAATGACGAGGCTTTCTGGAAAATGAAGCATAATTGTGGACGCTTAATTTTCACATTGTTAAATTCGTTGCCTTATGACGTATATAATTTGACAGCCCGTTCTAACTGCTAAAAAAGGAAGAACAATAAACACATTAGCCATTTTATTTCAAATACAGCCCTAATGCAGTGTATAGAAAACAGTAGAATTTACTACGAGACACTTAATAAATGAAAAAAAAAAAAACAATCGATGGAAGAAAATTCTGACATTCTGCAACTTTTATCGCTGCGAACTCCTTTACAAGTTAAAAATTGAAGCTAAATTCTAGAGACACAAAAAATTGGAAAAGTAGCTTCTGATTACACAACAACCAACTCCATTTCACAAGAGCTTCCGACTGTAAACGATCACAACACCAGCCGTATGCACTTACCACTACATCGGTGCATCCTTGTACACGATGATAATTCATGAGCATGATTTGGAATTGTGTGTGTTTTTCTTACCAATCGCTTCACTTCTTTTTGAGCAGACCCACCACAAGCCAGACGCAGTAAAGCAGTAGCACTAGTCGTCTGAAATGACGAATGGCTCTGACATTACTTACCATGCATTAAGTATGCACACTTAAAAGAACTCACCCGAAATGCACACATGGCAGCTCGTGTGTGCGTGTATATGTGGGGAATGTACGTGAGGCTGTGTGTTGCTAAGAGTGGCTTTCGGTGGGGACAGTGTGTAAGCTCATTTCAAAGCAATGTCACAGAGCTTTTCCACAAGAGAAAGAGCGAGCGAGAGAAGCTATTTAAACGACGGTGTTTGCAGACAGCAGCAATGGCGAACTCATCAAAGTAAAAACGTTACTTCAGGCATCGTATTTTTTTACGTGGAAAAATATTTAACATCACACACACACATACACACACACACACAAAGCAAATGTCACGCTGTCAAGAACAAAGGATGGTAATTTTCGGGGAAAAAACCAAATGGCTTAACATGTGTTGAGGAGAAATGGAGCACAATTATAGCATATTATATACGTTTTGCTTTTAAAGGGCATTGAGTATTATGCTTCGTATAATATTTGGAGTTTTATATGAGAAAACAGTTTTTAAACTAAATTTCAAGTTAAGTTGAAATTTATCTGCTTGAAGTTTGGTAAATTTTACTTGTTTTACACTCTCTATGAACAATCTATTGTTTCTCCAATAACCTGGTGATGATGATTGGTGTAATAAATATTTTTATCTGTTTGACGCAAACCAGATAGCGTTTGTAAATATGGTTAGCAAAATATTTTTACAATGATTTAGCAAACCATACTTGGCGCACGCCGTTGGTGATGAGTTTCATTGCCCACTGCATAAACAACTGCAATTCAACACACTTTGAAGGTGTCGATTTTCATTAGCTCTTCTTCAACCAACAAACCAACCATCGATCCAGACTGCTCCTTTTCGGGTATCAACCCCGCTCACCCTCCTTTTCCCTCCCCCCTTTTCCACTTGATTTGCTGGCCGAGTGTTTCTTTGATCTAGCTTAATGAATTAAAATCAGACATTGCTTTTCCGAATTACACGGATACCCGGGTCGGCCCAGCACCCGCTGGAGCTGCGCGGGAAAAATCGAACGAATAAATTAGGGAAAATTGCCCACCACCCAATGAGCTGCCAATGAGGCGCTCCTATACCACGCCACCAGAAACCTCGAACAAACAGCGGCAGACTACACGCCGCACGGTCAAATGAGTTGAGCAGACGTTCGGCAAAAAGCAAATAAATAATCGCCGATCCGCACAATTTACGGCCAGTATGCTCGGCCCCCGATTCGGGAATTGGGTGGTTGAGATTTTAAGTACCATCTAGAGGGAGGGATTGGTAGGGAGGGGAAGATGGTAGGTAGGTCGGTAGGTAGGTGTAAATGTGGTTTGGCAAAAGAAATATGATCAAATCATCCAACGCTAGCGTCCAATTTGTTTGCCACCCGGCGATTTCCCGCAATGTGTGCGTGTTTTTTTTTTATAAATCGAAACGCCATCCATTTCTCTGCTTACGCTATTTAGTGAGTCAGTTTTATTTGCATGGTGGGTCGTTGAAAGGTAGAACGCACATACACACCGAGACAAAAACCCTCCCCATTCGCTCGCACATACTAAAGCGTCCAAATAACCAAATTTTGGGTTCGTTCTTTTTTCCTCAAATCAATTAAAGCTTGATTTACACACTGAGATTGTTTAGGTTTGTTTTGGGAAGTTCTGTTTTTCAACAAGTGATCATGCTGCGTGTGTTTTCGATACACTTTTGCTAATGAAGTGGTTTGGTTTTCTTTTCAGGTATGTTCCAGAAAGGTCAGTTGATTGGTTTACGAGACATTTTACGCCGAAACCTGTGCTTGTTGAGGGAAACAGCAACGTTGGTAGTATATGTACATGGATTGTGAAATACATACAAAAGGAAAACTGTGCTAGAGCATAGATTAAAAGCGTAAGTAGTTCAGTCATTTACTTATATGGGTTTCCCATAAATAAGAAAGCTTTCAACGACACAGCAAAAGCCTTGACAGGTTGAGTTTAAAACTTGACAGTACAAATGTTTGAAGTGGTGTAGTTCAATAACGAACGGATATAATTAGTTTCTAATATAGGACAGTTATCAACGACGAACTAGAAGAAATACGAACTTCTAAGATCGAGAAAGTATTTCGTGTTAGAATGTGCTATGATTAATATTGCAACTAACAAAAGTTTTCAAAACCAGAGGCTGACACTATTGATGGGTACGGTCCTCCTGGCGGATTGGCGCTCGAACTTCACGCATGACCAGAGGATGTGATCAATGTCGGGGAATCCGTTATTACAACTACAAACCTTGGAGTCGGCCCTGTCTATACGTTGAAGATGTGCATTCATCGCGTAATGGTTCGACATGAGCCTAGACATCATGCGGATAAACGCACAATCTACCGGGAACCTGTGAAACCAGAGACGCAGTGATACCTGTGATGAGATGGAGTTTTTTCTCGACAATTGTTGACTGGAAACTCTTGTATCAATGTAAGAAGGGACATATCGTATATACACAGTGTTTTTTAAGTGTCAAAACACGTGCCCCAATGTTTAAAACAATAGGCGACTTTGATAAAACAAATGAAGCGTTCCGCTCACGTTATAAAGCGCAACGCTAGGATAAGGCAAAGCGGCGCGTTTGTGATCGCGCGGAGGACAACGCTAGGATCGACAAAAGCTTGTCAAAATAGAGCAATTGGGAAGAAGCAGATTAAGGGGGGGGGGG
>KZ063178.1:33533-71915 GCA_002091835.1 Anopheles maculatus
TGGGTCATCAAGTGGTCGGGAGAGAGGTGACAAATTTGGAATGCGAAGGGATTAACTCTTTAGACGGGAAGCTAGAAGGTTGAATAAAATTTGAGATTAACACGGTGTATTAAAAAAACGAGTTTCTTCTATTAATATAAAGTGTAGTTTAGTTCACAAACGATCTAAGCATTATTCTACGTGTTATTGTAGTTTTGCATCGAAATGCTCAATTGATTTAAACACGGAAAAAACTCCATTCGCTCACAAATTTTCGAAATTTGCGAAATAAAGTAAATTAAATTTTAATGTCAAATAAATGTGAAGCGCAATCATGTTTTTGACAGATTGCTTAAAGTCCCTTACCCTGAGGGTAAGATCGATTTGTACGAAACATTTGCCTTATTAATTGTACTTGCTGATACAGCCACTAACAACTTTCATAACTTGCACGAAGCTTTCGGCACCGGACACAAAGTTTGATCCACCGTTGGCGAAAAACCGTCTGTGCGTTGAAACACGGTTCGAAACATTTGCGGTCGTCTAGAGCGTGTGAGCAACACACAGACAGAGCAAATCCAATCGCCAACACAGCTTCTTGGTGGCCACGAATGGGATAATGCTGATGATGGAGGTGGAAAAACTTTTCCATCCAAAAGTTCACTGCGGCAATGGTACATTTTGGACGATTTTTGGCTTAACAGTAGAAAAGCTCTCATGCACGGTGGTTGATCCGTTGCTTTGGCTCGCTCTCCTATCATTTCCACTAGTGGTGTCTGTCATTGGTAAAACATTAAAATAGTTTAGTGGTGTTTGAGTAGCGTAGCCATAAATAGAGGAGAACGTATAACGTGTGTCGATGAATGGGATTCATCGAGTGCTGAATCACCCCGAAGCTACTGCTCTAAGTCTACGAATGTTTTACTTTATTTTATGTTTCACACACAGTCACTACCGTGTCGTTTGGACAAGGCTCACAAAATGAGGGATTTTTTGGGATTAACAAAACCCGCACTTGCTTTCATCCTTTGCGCTCTTACTACTCCCCATCGTGAGTCGAGAACTTTTTCGTCAAGATTTACGCAACTCGGACTAATTTCTAAGAACGCCGAAAACACCATACATGATGTAACTACGTTGACACAACGACGACGGGCCCAAAACCATGACGTTTGAATAAAATTTATTTTACCGAACGCACCGTAAAGATTGTTGATCTTTCATTTCGTTTCCAGCAAATAGATTTTTTGGATAAAGTTGGTAAACTTTACCGGTTTCCATTATTCAAGAGCAAAAAAAAACGACCAACAATCTGATAAAATAGAAACGGCTTTTCGGGCTTTGTAGGGCAATGTTCAATCATCATCTTTTTCATCGTATCAAGCGAAATGATGAAGAGAGAACACGAGAACACAAATACTATGACATTAGCTTGAACGAGTGTGTGTGCGTGTGTAGGACGGAAAGGATCGACGATGAATCGTTTAGCTGCTCGGCGACGGCGCTCCATATTTACATTTCAAAGCTATTACAGTGTGACAGTATGTGACTCGACTGTTGACAGCTGATTGACAACATCAAAGGCGCGTCGGCAGCATCATTTGTAATTATTAAATTTATTTGTCAAAGATCAAAGGAGTTGCACGTTGGGGGATAATGTTTTTTATAAAACCTCTTTTGACGTTGTCGGCTACTGTTGATTAAAGCATGCTGTTGATGTTGCTATGATTTTTTGCTAATTTGATGAGTATCCATAAGCTTTTTGCGTTTTTGTGGTGAGTACTACACTACTCACTGCTCTGCCAATAATAAGGCGTATTCGAGAAGCTGCCCATTCCCAATAGGGAAATATTTATTACCAAAGATGAAACGAACACATTACCATGCTCGGATGGTACATCAATTCATTGCCCCAATAAACAAACAGCACTACTTCACCGGCCGTTGCCAAACTTGGTGATTTTTTTCTTCCATCTACAACAAATAACTAGCTCTACGTTTCGCTTCGTATAAATTTCATTTACACACAAACTACTTCCAGAACACACTCTCACACCCCTGTTCTTCAAATGTTCAAATAACAACCGCAACCACTTGCCACACCTGGGTCTCTTTGGCCGGCGTCCTCGTTCAACCAACGGAAAATTCGTTCGTTCAGCTTCATCACAACCGGGCGAACGTGATTTTTCCCATTCTACAGCCGAAGCACATAAACTCCTTCCGGAAAACTCAGCTGAAGGCCAATGGACGCATTCGTTTGTTTACAAACGAAAAAGGCAACTACTTTTCCGGTCGTGCAGAGAGTGAGAGAGCGTGAGAACGTCAAAACAAACAAGTGTTGTGAAGGTAGTTTTGGGGGAAAATTGGTAAAATTATTAGGATTCAAGGGTTTTTGGGAAAATTAGAATCGTTTCGCCTTGGAGATCTTTTTTGTATCTTTTGTTTGCACATATTACCATGCTGGCTGAAAGAATGAATGATTTTTTTCCGGAACCGAAGATTTCTTTCCTCTTCCTAAAACAAGTGCCGTTTGATGTTGCCAGAACTCTCGCCATCAGACCACGCGTGACGTGTATGCGTACTAGCTTTAAGACGGGGTGAAAACAAGTGTACAAAAAAAACAAAACATCGCTCAGCTTTGCGGTAAGATA
The DNA here is from genome assembly GCA_002091835.1 of Anopheles maculatus. NCBI lineage: Eukaryota > Metazoa > Arthropoda > Insecta > Diptera > Culicidae > Anopheles > Anopheles maculatus. The sequence goes on from KZ063178.1 coordinate 36,164, forward strand.
AGAAAAGTGTTTAGGAATTCTCAACGATTTCCATCACCCTTGCACCATAAACCTTACCTGCACGTTCGTTCTGCGGGAACGAAACTGGGAGAAGCAGAAGACAGAGAGTAAAAAAAAGGCAAAAAATCGATGGAAAGTAAATGAATGTTTTCATTCGGGGTTTTGAGGGGCTTTCTTTTTTGGCAAAACGATCCAAGCTGTGGTTTTGAATCCAGAACCACCGAAAAACTTCCTCGTTGGAGATGAAGGACCCACTATGGGTTGTAGGTTTTTTTTGCCTTCCAATGCGTGCACAGCATCGTAAAATTCGTTCAAAAGTTTTCTCACACTTTTGACGATAAATACTTCTTTCGCTGTATGACACTCGTAGCATGATTGTTGATGGTTTTTCCTCACTAGGAGCAGATTATGGTAGTTGTGACGCTATTAATTTCGGTTATTAGTTTTATAGCACCAACTTTTGTTGCTTATCGCTGAAGGGATATTTAGTGTATTTTTAATATTTTGCGCTCAAATAAGTAGTAAATATTTATTAACAGTAATTTAGGTCGAGGTAAGACGTAAATATATAATAAAAAATAATCCAAAAACAGTAATTTGCTTCGTGAACTAGTTGTGAAAATGTTTAAGTATTAACTTTCTCGAGAGACTTGGCCTACCCATTTTCTGGCCTCCTTGAATTGATTTTACTCATAAGCTAGAAAAGTTTTTCTTACGGACGAAGAAACGGGTCTAGCTGAGGCTTGAACTCGATCCCTTTGTGTAAGCGATAGACGCTGCTACGATTCAACCACTAGATTTCTTCGCATGAGATACGTTTGATCAGTACTTTTAATTTAAGCCGTCGGGTAAGCGGTTAAACCATTTTCACCATTGCTTCATCTATTTCTAGTTTATTTATATTAAAAAAATAGAACATTTCTCGTGACATCCATACTATCTTGTTTCGTATCACGGATGCGGACACAGCACAGTATCAATCTACCATGTGCGACCAAAAGCCGAACACTTGCTCGTGCCAAAAAGTCTCACCATAATCTTTCACCGGAAGCTCTTACGCCGGTAAACTTGATCCTTGCATACTTTGCTGCTTAGGATGTTGCTGCTCATCCGGTTGAACTGGTGTTCCAACACCGTATAGTAAGATGCTCGGGAGGAGATTTATGCACCAATCTGCAACGTGTGCTAAAGAGTAGAGCGTTTAGCAGGACGGATTCATGCACAATGTTGCGTGTTGAAGACGAGGCCAAACGATGGTTGTGATGGCAATTGTTAAAGCTGCACACAAAAGGCATACGGGTGTATCAGGTGTGAAAATTGCATAGGACACAGAAACAATTTGGCAATAATCCAAAGCCAGGGAAATGGTCTTTTACGTGTGTAATCTTGTCTCGCTCGTCCAATAATCCTTTGATTAAGCATCGTTGTGCGATAACGGGGAGCCAAAACAAAAAATGTAATTCGAAATGAAGTATAAATCAAGTTAAGAAAGGTTTAATATATTACGCAGATTAAATATGTTGATGAAAAACAAGAAATATTCATACTTCAATTCATTTATTTGCAATCCTTACCGTAGCCGTCGTTTGTACAGCGTTGTTTAAGTCCTTTTTTACATAAGTTGTGATGACACGCTCAACACTCAGGGCAGCACCGTTGTGCAATCCACCGGCCCAGGTGACCTGTGTACCAATTTCATACACAAAAAAAAAGCAGGACAATCATCGACGATGTATGCGCGGCACAAGTTTCAAGCGTGGTGAAAGCTTGTCCAAAACTTCTAAGCGTAACTAAGCATCCCAAAAACGAATGTACGTGCCAGAGTGTCGAGAACGGTAGACACACACACAACATATCGTTTGCATGCAAAAACGATGGAAACTTTTGCCTTTGCACCAATATTCACCGAACGAGAACGTACCGGATGAAAATGTACACTGTGTGCAGTGAACGCTTCTGTACGGTGCGGAGTTCCGTTGGGAGCAAAAGAACACGAGAGAAAAAGCTCAGATCAAACGTACTTATTGTGACTGGTCCTTGGCCCGAGGAAATCACACGTTTATGTGCTTGAAATTGTACCGCCAGGTAAGAACATGAATACGTTCAAAATAGCATGTTTGGGGGCTAGAATCATTCTGTAACCAACGTTACAATAATGCTTGCGAACAAGAGTGGGTAGAAAAATGTGCATGTACACCCAACGAGTGCTGCCAATCAAATAAGACGTTCCACCTAGTTGAGAGTCAATCTGAAATGAGATCACATAACACGTGCCGGAATACTATTTCCTCAATCGCGAAACTTTGAGCCTGAAAGTTGCTCAACACTTTGCGATGTTGTTGTATCGTAAGGTTACGTTCAAGCCTTTAGTTTGTATGATTACGGTTATGTAAATTTCTTTGTAAATGCTGGCATTATTGAAAAGGAAATGAAGTACAGGACAATTTTCAATATATTCGTTCTTTATGCGCAACATATAAATATCAAATCTTCATCTTTAAAAGCTTATCGAAAACCCCAAATGATGAGCCTATTTTGTTCTATCTTTGGCTCACGGATAAATACAGAATAGCATAATATAAAAATCATCTATAACTTTTTTTTTTTACATATAGAACGGCCTGGCCGTATTGCTATCTATAATTTTATTACATTTCAATGTATTCTCAATGTAAAAAGCACAAAAGCTCTAACTGCCTACTAAATTTCATTTTCCCATAGCAGCTGTGGCCCATAAAACTTTTTTATTTTGCTCACAATTGTTTCACCAAATCAAGAGTGGATAGAACCAAACCTCCCACACCACCACGGTACAACAAATCTCGACCCAGTGGACCAAATATCACGGGCGACTCGCTGCAAGCGATTCCAATTAAAAATTATAATGTGATGTTAATGGAATTTCGGCCCAGATCGTTTTTTACCATATTGTGTGCGAGACGTTGTTTTGTTCTTCTATCATTTGATACGAAATTTATGCTAAACAGTATCTTTGAGGTGAAAACCGTGAAGAAGAAAAAAAGTCTGCAGCAGTTAACGTTCAAACTGTAAAAGACACATAATCATTTTCGCTATGTTTCTAGCAAATAAAACCTAGGGCAACAAAACCGGTGAAACAATACGGCCTACGGTTATGCCTACAAAAACGAAACTGGGGATCGTGCATAAATTAATTAACATTAGGACCTTTTTTCCATTGCACCTGAACTCGTTTAAGACGTTACGATTCGATGAATACATTTTTCCCACGCCCTTTTCGCCACGCGACCCAGCATTTCGGGATTATGTCGCAACATGGGGAAGATGCACAACGTACCGTGCGGTACGTTGTTTACTGTGGCGGAGGAAAATGTAGAAGAAAAAACTACCGTCCGTGACAATATATTCTTACCGTGACGCCATTTGAAGGGGTATGTAAATAACACCCTTTTTCTAAGAGCGCTTCGGAAAGCGGAAGGTGAGACTTTTAATTAAAAAATAAATCAGTCCTATTAGCAGTGCCAGCAGCTGATCGTGCTCTTTTTAATACCGGTACAAAGTATGCCACGTACGCTAGTAGGACAGCCAAGCCCGATGGAAACGCGATCTTATTTCGGTATCGATGAAGCACTAGGCGCCTCCATCAACATCGAGTGAGCGACCGGGCGCCTCCATTGTTCAAAGTAGTGTGGAATTTGAGCTTGTAACGTTCTATATCCAAAGGTTTAGTTGACGTTTTTGTACTTTCCAGTAGATTAGAGTAGAATTTCTGGAAATTTTGTGATGAAAAGACCTAAAACAAGAGTAAAAAGACAGAAAAAACCATTTGTTTATTTGGTTTTTGACTACATTTAAAATAAATAATGTATTAAGAAATACTGTGATGCAACTCAACACGATTTATAAGATGCTCTACATTTTTAAATTGTGTGTTTCGATTTCTTTCAAATCGTATCAATCGTAATTGGGCGTTATTACGATTGGTCAATTTCTGGAAAAGATAAAAATTGTAAATTGTATTCTGTGAGCTTTGCTGTGTATGTAACTACTGTCACTCTGTGTGGTGGTGTAGCCTGGATGTGGTCCAACCCAGATTTGACAGTCGCGCTGTCAATCGTGTTCCGAGTTGCAACAACTGCGTATGAAAAACCACAAGCTTCATTATATTCATTATTATCGTTAATAAAGTGCGTTAAATACAGGACAAACTTTAAAGTTAAACATGTATTATCTTTGTATCATCTTTAAAACAATGTATTTTGTCTTTGTATCTTCTTAAAAAAGTCAAAATCTCCCAAAAAAGGGACAATTATGTGACACTCTCGATGGACCTAACACTCACGTCATCAGCTTAGCACCCTAACAAAGAAGATGGGTTTGCCATCAAGATCATACATTGGACGTGAAGCTTGATTAGGTCCCTCCGGAACACGCACACACCATTTAAGCCAACAGCAAAACGACCTCTTATAATGATCATATCAAATTTCATGGTAAAAATATACATCACCTAAATGCCTACTCAAGCCCATCCTGCTGCACGTTGCTTAAGCTGAAGTAGCTAGTTTTGTTTTCCTACGGGAATTTACGCCATCGGTCGTAGTTCATTAACGATGTGCAGAAAGGTACGTAAGCTAAAACCTGTGGAAGTTGCCATTCTTCACTGTATGAATAGACCCAACCCTAGGTCGAGATTAGGGAAAGGTGAGTTCACAAACGCACTCTCGATACGACATGCTCCCGTAGCAACAAAACTGCACACATACCCATCCACCAACGAGCGATCTAATTATAATCGAAAGCCATTCATTTTCTTTAGGTTGGATATTATAATGGCGATAAGCAGCCTTTGCCAGGTTAATCAGAACATGAGCTTTCTGTCCAAGCATTTCTGTGTAGGTGTGAGAGGATAATGCGAATGGGAAACCTTTACAAGCTGCCCTCGTGTGTGTATGTGTATGGTTGCATAATTATATGTGCGTACATGTGGTCACCTTTGCCTAGTTGCGGACATACGAACGGGAAATGGGATGGGAAATTTTATGATTAACCATAACGGTCGCAAACTTTCGACTCGTCCAGGTAGGTGCCGAGTGTGCGTGTGAACCGGAACACACGCTGTACAGCAAAACCCACCCGTGTACCCGGGCACACTGTAATCTAAACACTAACAATAATAATCACTTGCAGACGGGTGGCAAGGTTACGTGAAACTATAATCCGATCCGCGCCGATAAGATCTTGTACCGACGTGTGTTTGGTTGGTGTGGGTCGGGGCTTAGGTCCGGTTGAGCCTCGGGTTCGCGCGTTCGGTCGTGTGGCTTGCAGGTGTGTATGAATTAAACAGGCAACATTGTTTATTGAGCCTTTCTTCGGCCGTCGGACATGGGACTGGATATCCGTTCTACATGAAGGGTTGCTGTAATTGTATCCTGTATCCGTGTGGGACGTCACCCAGGTCGGGACGGTGTGAATCACCCTTCGAGAGGTCGTTGCTGGGTGTTAAATAAACATCGCCGGTCCCTGGTGTGATGCAATGAGACATGCACTCGTACATTTGACCTCGAGGGGTGCAAAATAATGAATGCACGCGTTAAACGATGACACCTAGACCGAGACTGGAAGGTGTTTAAAAAAAAGGCTAACTGAATGTTAAATGAACGCCCGGTATCGAGAAATCGTTTTCGGAAGTTGTTTGTCACGTAGTGAACATTTTATTCAACGATTTCCGGGCAAAGGGCAAAGGAGATATAGTTAGAGCTCTCGTTGATATGAATGGTGATTTGATTTACAGATTTACAGATGCATTCAATCCTTTGTTCTTTATTGGAAATTAAGCTACAACTCTGTAAAACGTTTTAAATTTGAAATTTTTAAAACTACAACGAAATAAAAAGATTTATTTCAAGCGAAAAAAGTCAAATCAAATTGCCATTTATTAGAAGAGTGAACAGCATTATGGCACAAATATCCATTTATATAACAAATTTAATAATTATTAAATTGTGTGTGCCAATCTGTTTTTGTATTTAATTTATCCCAAGCGTGTAGTAGAACATTGAAATAAATGTTTTTGATCATAACCCAAGTCTTAGTTTACCTCTTGCATCGAGAATCATCTAAAAATTCTCGTTAAGATTGTGATCCAAGGATTATGGTGGCCATTCTGGGAGTTTAATCCTAAAATAGCGGTAGGAAGTGTTGGTCTTCTTGGCTGCATGGTTTGGGTCGTTATCCTGTTAAAACATTAAACTTTCTTTAAGACTCAGCTTGATTAAAGATGACTCCAGAATATCATAAAGGATACTGATGCAGGAACCCTCAGTTATAATTCCGTCACCAGGTTTCCAACTCCTCCATAAATTTCCCCCAAGACCATGAATTTGTTCTCTTGAAACTCCTTTCCCGATCTCTACTACACAAAATATCCTACGGCTTTCAGCTCATCAGTTCGAATTTCGATTCATCTGTCCAAAGACCTAATCTCCAAAATTCTGAAGGCTTATCTTCAGTTCCTTGGTAAATTTAAGCTGTTAGGTTTTGTTAGCCTTGCTGATTAAAGGGTGTTTCGGAGCAACTGAACGAAAACTTGTAGAGGTTTCGAAATGAAGAATTAAGATTTTACTTGATTTTGCGATTCCTGCCTCTATCTGGATGCTACTAATTCAAACATCCTTCAACGGTCAACGGTAGCTTTGCTGATGCTGTACTTGCTAATGACAACCGGAAGTATTTCTCTATTCTGGACATCACAAACAACCAAATTTTGAACCGAACATTTAAAATAAATGATGTTGAATTCAATATCTATACTGCTACGTTGAATTTAATGAACGTAACAAACTGCTTAGGATTCGTATGGCTTGAAATAATGTAAGGTTCAATGCAGAAGCACAAAAATTCCAAGATGAAGAAATGTTCACATTAATTAGCCGAACACTGTATTTTACAATGAAACGATTGCTTTAAAGCAAAATAAGTAAAAATATAAATAAAAAGCATGACATCACTAAAAAGGCCAAGCAAAGCAAAGAATTAACTCTTAGCAAAAGGAATCAATATTTTCTTTTACAATAAAAACCATAAAAAAACTTAATTTCCTTCGTGAATAACCATTTTAATCTCAAACGGCAAGACTAATATTTAAACCCGAATGCAATCAACACACACACATTTGGCTATCATTACTCACTGCCTGCACACATATCAAAACCAGCTGACATAATAAAGGCGAATAATGTGCTGTAAAACGTTTTAAAATTTATTATCACATCCGCTATGCTGAATACGAACCAGATCGCGAACCAGATACTATCACAAACCTGCACCATCCAGCATCGAGCCGTCTTAAAGATCGCTTCGCCAAGCCGGTGGAATTCGATTTCGGTACGCTAAGGAAGCTCTCGGCTGCTGCTTACTTTAAAGTTGTTCGCCCGAGCGTACGCGTGCACGGGTAGGAAAATCCGTACCCGGTTGTGCCAGCCGCGCGCGTTACTGCTACGAAATGCCAGCCCGCATAAACGTCGACCCGGGCTCTTAATCCACTTTACAGCCCTCTCGGGAACGGTAACTTTTCTTACGTTCCCAGCATGCACTAGCCACCAGAAGTGGTAGCACGATGTATGTGTGTGTGTGTAAGTGCTCCGTGCGTGAGGATTTTTCCTTCCCAGTTCGTTCCCTCAGAAACTACCCCACAGCACGCAACATTTTTCCGCCAGCCTTTGCTTGTCAGTCGGTTTTTTTTGCATTCTAGCAAAAGTTGCTACGATGGAGTTCGAGTTTTCTCGTAGTAAAAGTCAAACCATCCCACACCGGCCTGCTTCTACTGCTGAATGGGGAATGTACATTGCTCTGGGGTACCTTCGCCTGTTGGTGCTATGTGCAGGTTACGCCATTTTGGGGCGTTAGAAGTGCTCTTGACATATCCACTCCGAAGGTTATGCCATTCCCTTCGAGATGGTGAGTGAAACGGGTGAATCTACCGAATGGTGAGAGATCCCATGGATCGATCGATGATAGGCCGTTACCGTGCTGTCGGGACGGAAGCACAACCATCCCGATCGATCCTGTTAGCAACATTTTAATATTCACAAGCGAGAATGTCTGCTGACTCATGGTTGGCGCATGCTAGACACGTTGTCTGAGGACGGGTTTTTTGACTAAACGGAACTGTCTCGGTGGAAGATTTGGTCGAAAAATTAGAATAAAGTGCACACTGTCTCTGACACGCTTTGCTCCAGACAGGCAAACAAAAACGAATCGTCTCATCACAAAATTGCTTTCATCATTGAGGTCAATGTTCGGTAAGAAAAACTGAACCATAATAAACATCGGAGCCGGAGTAGTAGCGGCAGTAGTAATAGAAAAACTAATCTGCAAAGGATTAATGAAGCGTGTCGAGTGGTAGTTTGTTTTTGCTGAGCTTCAAGTAATGGCGTATGAAAATGTTTTTATTTCTCGGATACATAAATGCGATGTTTAATCTCTTTTCAAATTTACTTCTATTCAAGTTATAGAATATACAATCCTAACACTGTATAAGATCAAAGATCCTTGCAAAGGAATCATTTTCTTCCGTATTCTTTTTATAACAACGTAACATTCGATTTTCATTAATTTTACGATTCATGCACAGGGTTCGTAACACGATTTTCAAACATCAATTTACCTCAAAATTGATTAGCACAAGGCGAAAAAGGACCCTCCGTCTGTTGCTTGATTCGATTATTTCAAGACATAAAACAACAACACAACATCTGTCAATCTTGTCCGGCCTAATCCTAAGCGTTTTGTGGCTTTGAAATGGAATTCGGGCGACTACTAAAATCCTCCGCTTTAGTTACTTGGTGGCTTTTGCGACACATGTTTTACAGGTTACAAGGTCGTTCTGTTGTGCGCTCTCGCTAACGTTACACCCCAAAACAGAATACTTTCACCACACACTCGGCTCTAAATTCATAGCTCAACGTAAGTCCCTTTTCCCTCCATGACAGGGACATAGCAATTCCGCAAAAAGCATTACAATCACACTGAAAAAGTAGACTACGTACTATAGTATTCGCATTCTGTTATCTATCTTTTTCGCGTTGCACAGCTACCGAGAATGGCTTCCGATGTGTTGCGCCTGGCTATTTGACAAATTCGTTTAGTTCAGCACCCAAATGGTATTACACATTCGGTGTCAAAGTAATGCCATTTTCAATACAACGAACTGGAGATCAGATACACGTGATGGTTTGCCCAAGCGATAGGAAAATGGAAATAAAGCTGATTTCCGCATTTGCTCCCCCAAAATATATGGTGCAGACATTTGAACGTAAACGCACAGACACAGCAAAAACAAGATTTCCGTGGTTGCAAAGTTGGAATTCGAGCAATGTTCAATTTGTACAATAACGGTAGCAGTACAAAGCGACAAATAACCAATAAGCTGATGCGTTAACAGGGGGCGGAATTTGTTTCCTAGCAATCGAAGCGTACTTGGTAAGGTAAACGAGGTCAGTACGATTCCGTCAACTGTTGGAGAAGATTGTGAAGGAAATGGTGCCACGGAACAAAACAGTACACCGCCTTGATAATATTCTTTAGCGCTCAAGTCACATCGTAGTACAACGGAAGCGATTATAAATGACAGGTCTATTTTTCTTTTGTGAATTACCGAACTTACCAGCAAAAAAAAACGAACGCCATCCCATTTGCGCTACTGTTTGGGTGCGCAAAAACCTTCCCCAGCCGATGGTAGATGGATGATGCAGCCATACGTTATTCATGGTAAGGAGCAAAATAAAGGTTGTTAACCGTGGCGCTCGAGTCGTAAGGACCGGTTGCTTCCTAGAAGCTGTTAAGATACCATAGACAATTTTGTTAGTAACATGAACCTTTTCTTCATTTTATACAAGAACGTCCATTAATTGGAATTGGACGAAAAGGATCCTCCTGGTGCGCTAGCTTTTGGACCGTTTACATTCAGTGTTTGTGTGCCGGTGGTGATCGGTTGAGCACATACTTTTCATTCTGTTTTTTGCTAGAAATTGCGGTATTAAATTACAATTTTCTTTAAAGGTTACTTAGCAATGATTTATGAAAACCAAGAGTACTATCGAGCTTAACCACAACCGGCCGTGGATATAAATTTTTGAGCCGTTGTTATGAGAGGTTTTAATTCGCAAAAATGTTTGTGATAGAGATTGTCATATTTTCACTTGTACAATGCCAGCCTTGTGTTTCTGATTATTACACATATGGAAGTAGAAAAAATTATTCATGTATAATAAAGGTCTCATTTTTCTACACACAAATTGTGACTAAAAAGGTGGTGTTATATAGCGACAATATGTATTTTTCACATACTGATCAGGCGCTAGAACCGCTTTACGGGAAGCTTCCTTCTGCAGAAGTCCACGGTCTAGGGCCGGCCTGTCAATACAGTGTCCTGGTATTTTTTTGCGTACGCATCAACGCTATGCTTAAAATGTTTAGCAGATTACGACTCATTTTTTCATGTAAATAACCCAAAATAATTTTAATGGCTGGGACATTCGGTGCCATTCTTATGACATGATCAGCCCACCGAAGCCATGCAAATCTATTCCACTACATAATCATAGTAACGCGCATAACACTCATCAATCGGTGCTCCATAGTCAAACTTCTAAACGTTCTGCTCATTTTCCTCTCTGAGTTCGAAGAAGAAGTTAGTTTTCGACATAGTCTATGTCTCAAAGGAGTATGTAAATGAATACGTAGTACTTGTAGTAAAATCGCGTAGAGGGCACCGTAAGACGCCTTGGATTCGTCGTAAAATTTCAATTTCAATATATTTCTAGTGTATGCTGCAGACTTTACAATGAAGTTAATGGTGAAAATAAGCCTAACATAAGCTTTGGATGCTGCTTTATCTGGGATAGGAGTCTAGGAAGAAGATGATATTTATTTATTTTCCAGAATGACGGTTAGACACCGTATTGGCATCACCGCTGATGATCAAACATAATTCATATAACTATTTTAGTCAAAGAGTTGCAATTTTGAAGTAAACGAACGGAGAGCATACGTCAGCGTCAGGTGCAGATAATAGTATAAGTAAACTAACCAGATAGTTGAAGCTGCAAGCTCTCAAGAGGCATTCCGTACATTTCGATAAAAGGGAATCTTCCTATAACTGGGCTGTTTGTTCCTGTAGGTCATGACGATTTAGAAGAGAATTTAGAGGCAGGGAACCTCATCTAAGGGCATAATGAGTACCTTTTTCTGGAACACAGCATGTTTAAGGGACTCCCAACTTCCTTTTTTTACTTGGCCTAACGAGCTCTTAGGTCATGCCTGCCATTTTTGGCATACTAGACTTATTGTTACTAGTTGGATAGTCAGTCCTCACTATGGGGAACGGCCTAGATGAGACTTGAACTCCGGTCCTACGAGTAAAGACCGGCGCCGCTGTCGCTTCTACCACCGGGACGCCATCTTCCATTTTGCTTAATTTTGCAGGCAATAGATCTTGTACAAGATATTAACTACTTCTCAATACGGTCAATTTGTATACATACTGAAAGCTCAGACCACCGAGAAATATTCCGATAAGTCCTCCGTTAACTTAGTTTAATAACTTAGTTTCAGAATTTGCTAAAACACACTTAAAGCTAGTTAAAGTTGCAACGCTTAGCTTTAAACGTGTAATGTACAAAGATTCCACGTAAAGATTGAATAAAAAAAACGTTGTTATTATTAAATATACAAACATTGCTAACTTTGCTTACGGTACCATTGAACAGCAATTCAGCAATCGAAAACCACTTAAATTTCCTAGAATAGATTGTGGAAAAGTAGTGGAAAATACACACATTGTGTAAAATGGAAAATTATGCATTTATCGACCACTTGTGCGTGGGAATGTGCACTCGAAATGACTCGGATGAGGTCGGCAAGTACGCACTTTGCCTGAATGGTTCAACCTTGGATGGTCGCCAATTATGGCGATATTAATTGCTTTCCATTCAAATGGTCCACCGTGGGTAGATCCAACCCGCCATTTTCCATCTCCGTCATACGTTGGAAGCCACCGGCCATTGGTTATGTTTTGCCGCATTCCGGGCGTGAGTGGACTGTTTGTCCGTGTGCCATCAGGCACTCCATTACTTTACGTTCACAATCGAACAGCATTGAGTACATTGCGATTCATCCGGACAGTGGTGGTTTGCTAATGAAGCGTTTATCATTTCTGCCTCGTCACACGGTGTGTGTGTGCGTGCGTGCGTGTGTGTTGTGGTGGACTACAAAAGTCACTGTACACTCCGATACAGTTCGCAGGGTTTATGATGTTTGTCTAGTGGTGGCTAGAAGCAGCGAACGCTCGAGCATAATATGACGAACAATTCTCGATAATGACAACGCACACACGCGCGCGTCCAAATCAGCCCACTCGGGCCTGATAGCGCTATAAATGGCATAAAACCGTCGTGTTTACCGATATCGTTTCGGCTACAATGTTAATCCGTACAATATATGCTGAGCTTGGAAAATAAAGCCCTCTCTAATTGACGAGCCTCAGTGTTTACGTAGGTGCTTACCGGCTGTATACCACAAAGCACACTGTGTGCGCGGTGGATAGGACTCATCAGAAAAAAAAGCCTTTCCAATCGTTCTGAACGCTGAACAGTCACCGGTACACGTTAATCGACTCTCCCACACCCAACTCCATCATGTTTGTTTCTTTCTCGTCACATTATCAACACATACACCCTTTCTCCAGCTCCCCATCAAGTGTGTTCAGCTCTCCCGAACAAAACCTCAACACACTTCACGCCTGGATCACACATTTCGGGGGAAAAGTAAATGTCAATCAAGTGTGCTTTTTTTTGTCCTCCTTTTCCAACTGCTCCCTCAACTCAATCAACGATTTGACGTTTTGAAGATAGCCTCCATCACCGAACGAAACGTTAATGGTGGGGTCCATAAAAACCGATTGCCTGTCCATCGCCTACCGGAGTGGGTAGGTTGGTGCGTGCTCGACGAATGCATTTACATGCCCCGTTGGCTCATCATCGGTTGTTGGGTCGTTGTTGGTGCCGTTGTGAATAGAAATAGAAATGCCAACATTATAGCGGAAGCAGCCAACCACAGGGCGCCCACAGTGATTGGGATTTCGTTTATGTTAAAGCATAAAATCATCGACGAATCATCGTTAGGTAAATGAGCTCCCGGGTGCTGCTCGGAGCTCGAAGACGCGAAACACGGTATCTACATGTAAATCGTATCGATTCGACTGTCCAAGTGACATTTAATGTGACTCGATGTTTTGTGGACATAGCACCTCGCGGTACGTGGCGTATGGTTGGGTAAGGGATTCTAACGATATCTTGCACTGCGTATTAGGTGGAAATTAAAATTTGATGGTATAGGAGCGAGCGTTTCAATGTCGTATAAAAAATTGGTGCATCATATATTTAACAAGTGATTGATAAAGTTTCTTCACTAATGACTCGAAGATATCGTTGATATTATAAATCGAAGTACGAACAACCCCAACATGTTTTACTGATCGAAAACTACGATTCAATGCATTTTCGGTCGCTTTTAGTATTTTTCACGATTTAATGTTTAAATTTGAATAACCTGTTAATTGATTTGAACAACAACAAAACTAACTCCGATACACGTTAATGATTAATCGCTTCTTGAGGATAAATACAGACCTTCAGAGGCGTAACTTATAAGATCGGGAAATTAATTGGCATTTCTAGCGAACTAGCATCTTAACTGATCTTATAGTGATTGCCGCTAAATTTCTTATAGTCTAGGGTGGATTATAGTATAAGCAAATTAAGCAGATGCTTGGGGCCTCGTATATATCGACAGTAGTGATTCTTGATATGAGTATAAGCCCTAAGCGTTTAGAGGGCCTCGAACACGAAGGTGGTCTCATATAGGGACATCATAAGTATGCCAACCCTTTCCCTTTTCACCCCAGGGTCGCCAGTTCTTACATTGTATTTGCTAGGCGTCCATTTGCCAACTTCCATTTTGCCTCTTAGAGGACCTCCTAGAGTCTTCATCCGGCACTATTGTAAGTCACCAATTTTTGTAAGGCTTTTACTTACTTAAGCTCATACTTTTTTTCTCTGTACGGCATCAATCTTTAACTAAGCGCATTAAGTTTTTGGCACTGTAAATTATTTAATCAAGTAATTTTTTTACTGTAAAACAACAGTTTTTTAAATAGCGTGTCAATTTTTGACTCGAAAGTACCAATTGTTGACTCTCGGTTATCTTAAAGAAATAATATTTCCTCAGACATGGAATGCAAGTTTCTTGTTGTAACAATATCCATCTTGTCAAGGATATTCTTCAACTTTTAGGACGAAACTTAAATCATAGTTTAAATCCATTCCAGTCCAAGTCAGACATTTTCGGTCAACAACTTTCGGTCAGTATTTGAAGTACTATTGTTTACTTCTTCAACTTCAATTCCGGGATTTTTGGACCATAACTGCTCCGAATATTTATCATAGGATATAAGCATTACATATTGTTTATCAGTATTCCTGAATGTGGCAAACATAACAAGCGAGCCTGATATTAAAGAAAACAATACATAACACAACGAAAAAGAAATTGTACTAATATAAGTTATGAGTTTCAGTCGTAAGTCCTCCTTTGATTTGGTAGGTAGTGACGTTAGAAAAGAGACTATAAAGACAAAGGCTGTACAAATTAAATAATTACCTTCACACGCACAGTTTGCCCGGAGTAATAAACACATTCATCGGTAATGATCGAACGAGCGAAAGCAAAAAAGTAACACCTCGTTACGCACGACACGTCGTAAGGCCCGTTTGCACATTTCAACGCAAAGCCTGAACGAACGTTCGCGACCAGTTGTGTGCCAGTAAACTTGATGGAGGCCGGTGGCTGCTAGTCATTATTTTTTCGCACGAAACCATACACATGAAAACAAAGTGCAGACGACGGTTCTTAGTATGCTGGTTTCATATAATGTTTAGAATCGATGCTTCTCGATGCTTAACAAGGTCTACGTATGAAGGAAAAACTACTACAAAAGCAAATCGAGCACTTTTTGGTGAACATAAACCACTTCTAATAGCACACACGCGAAGTAAAACCAAAGTGCAAAAATATTAAAACCGAATGGTTATATCGTGTTTGGCAATCATATACTTTACTAAACTTTCGTTTCGAAACCACATACACTGTCTGCATCCTTGAGCCAATTACACCGCAAACCTTATTTTCTAGTGTATACAGAAATAAACGAAGAAAAAAATCAATGCTGTAAATGAGTGTGGATGGATGAAAACAAAAACAGAAAAACCGACACTCATACAGTGACAATGCTCTAAATATAGGGCAGAAAGCTCTATAAACCGTGTGCGACTAAACGACAAATACTGTGAAGCATAGGACCATTATGAAGGGTCCCGTGGTACGGGTGAGAAACAACAGGCACGTAGAAGAGCGAAGGGATGACTGAGAAACCCTACTCAATGAAATTGATTGTAGGCCTGCGCTTAAATTGCAGCTAAGCACGCTCAACCGGCAACCAGGAACCACAGGCAAAACAACACACGGTAGCCACTTTAATGGGAGCCAACTTTGCCATCGTCAGCAGGTTCGGGATTCCGCTTTTTTGCCACTGTGGCCGCGCACGTTGTGTGACTTGATTGAGTAACCATAAATTCGAACCGTTTAATCGGGGCATTGTTTGATGCGATAAGAATCAATCGAGCGAACGACGCACCCCGTCGGAAGTTGGCCCATTTCAAGTTGTGTTCCTTCACTTTCATTCAATAAAGAGGTTAATTTATATGAAACAATAACGATATACAGTGACCGGCGGTGGTAATGACTGTTTAAAGTAGGAGGAAATTTTGATCTCACTTTAATACGATATCGTTTCCCCAACATTTCTGGACTATGAATTAATCGGAAGCAAGTGCGTCAGCATTAATGGTTAAATGAATATTACCTGTTTAAGTGTGTGTGTGTCTGTGTGTGTGCGTTTGTAGAGCTCAATTCAATTTACCATCCTATTTCTGCGTTAGCTTTCAGCAGCCTTATGCCTAGCAGTGAAACGAACCAAATCTCACACAAGTTGGCAGAATTTGGCGCCCCGAGGGTGCTGACCAATGGCTGGCGGTAAATTAAATTATTTATAGTAAACCTAATTCTGTCGGAGCCACAGCGTTGAATAATTGAATTTAATTTTATGACTAGTCGCACATTCTGGTTCGGACCGGGTCGGAATGTTTGTCACCACATGCAAATTAGATCTTACGGTTTAAGCGGATTAAAAAGAAGGAAATTAACGATGACCAGTTTTAGCTTTAATTTCTGTTCAACGCGTTTGATATTTTTGACTAGTATTATAATATTATATGAAAATGAGTGTGGTTTGATTGAATGTTTAACATCAATCGACTTAATCATGGAACAATGTAATATTCGCTACAAAAAAAAAATCTCCTTTTAGTTCAAATTTCAAATCGTTTTCTCTGTTAAGCTTATTAGTCCAATTTATGTAATTAACCAGTTTAATATGATTATGATCCAGACTTATTATACTTTTTGTGGTAATATACAAACAACTCCAGACCGTTCTACAGGAATTCGAAAAATATACTTATAGGATTAGCAGCATAAAGCTATTGTTGCGCCTACATATAGGCAAATATTTACCCTCAGAATATAATCGATTATAGAAGAATTATAGCTAGATAATTATGCTTTTGATTGATAGATGATTAGTTGAATAGGTTAGAATAGAACAGATAATAAGTTAAAGTTAAGGATAAAATAGATATCGTAGGAAGTTAAGCATAATACAAAATTAGGAATCCATAGAAACTAAATACTTTAAGATAGGATTAGATTGATAAATTTTAGTATAAACAGCGAGTAATGGTTTAAGAAAACCAACTGGAAGTTCGTTAGTTTAAGAGGACACTCTGTCCGATAGCAGATAAGGAATAGAAAACTAAAATCCCGTGTTAACTCTTAGTATCGACCAATAGAGAATTACTATACTTTATTACAATGTAAAATGCACATCGAGACAATATAAACTATGTTATATAGATAACAACTAAAATTTCTAGATTTCAAACGGAACTAAGACCCCATTAATAGCTTATTTTCACCCAAATATCCCATGTAAATTGAAACATCACTTGTAATGCTGATTAGATATCATATTTTGATCTGTTTACCTTTAAAAAAACAGGACAAACCTGTACAAAATTAGAGTACTATTACACAGACGCCACCAGTTGGCAAAAAACACGATCATGCCTGAAATGAATATATTATTACCGGCTGACCAAACCCTAATTTCATTACACTTCACTCGGACCGGTGTTGCTAGCTGTCCAGAAATGTTCACCAACAGCCCACCGGAGTGTATGATCCTTTCGGTTCATTAGAGTCACCATCAACTTTGCCTACATTCAAACTTCCGCTCGTTTTATCCCTGTTTCTGCCCCAACAACACACACACGCCGGGAGTGATAACAGAGGTGTGATGCTAACGGAAAGATAACACATTAAAAATACCCAACGCAAGGCTCCGGGAGGGAAACCTTTTCAGGAAAATGTTTAGAACACACACACACTGAGGATATGGATCGTTTTAAATAATTTAATTTTGAACCCTATACGATAGGCAGTGGATGTGTGTCTAATGCTTAAGTAAATACGAGTTTAAAAACGGGATTTAAAACGCTCGATCTAAGGGTAAGGTCGTAAAAAAATTGTGTATGGGTTGAAATGTGAAAAAAGAAAGGTTAAAAGAGTGTTTTTCCCCTGGTTATCGACTAGGGTAGGGATTATTTTCATGCCGTGATATGATTTCAACATATCGGCAGAGCAAATCTATAGGTCTATTTGTTCCGAAAACAACATTTCGCAAAAGGTTGATGGTAACCGAATGTTGTGGAAGCGCACGGAAGTATTGAAGTTCAAGCTCAAGATAGCAATAAATGATAACGATGTTGTAATCTACCTTCCGAAAATCAGGTACGCTTATATGATCATTTAAACCATCTTCCAAAAACCACGGAACATCCCGTGATCTACCGGCAAACCATTAATGTGGACGATGCCAGATTTAACTATCATCGTAAGATTGAAAGTTCCTACTTAGCAGACATCAAATGATTTTACGCGCTTTATGAGGGCAATGAAATATATTACGCAGCTTCTCGTTTACTGCCGGTATCGGTAGTACATCGTTTTGGAGGATGGATAAAAGGCTGTTATAAAATTCATCGAGTGTTAAAACATCTATAATGCTCCACAGCCTCGACGGAGATTTTGAACCTCACCCACCGTTCCATTAATTGATTCTTTGTGGGTAAAGCTTAAAGTTACCCGCCACCATCGTAAGCTGCATGATTTGTGGCCAATCATTTTAAAGTTCTTCCACACCCATCGGGAGTTTGCGAAGAATGCTCCCGTAGGTAGCTTCCAGCCGTTGAATGGCCGTGTTGCTGAGCAGTGTCAGCCCGATACTTCCCAGCGCGAAGATGAGCCGTTACGATGAGAGTCGAATTTTGTGGCTTTCGGGCGAGATAGATGAAAATGGCAAAATTAATGATACTTCAAGAACTTTGACTCAGCGCAAAAATCGATCGGGTAGCTCGGGTAACAACCGCAGCAAGCGTCCGTCGGGGTCGTCTAGATCTAGTCACCGAAAAGGTCAAGGTGACCAACAGCTTTGGGAGCAACGACAGGCGACCAGTCTGCGGAAAGGATCGGGGAGTTCAGCAAATATTTGGCAACGCGGGTGAACGGTTCACAATCATGAAATCAAATAGAGTTCTCTTCGCTGGCGAGATGCCATCTCGGAGTGGCCATAAAGGGCAAAGCATTGTTTGGACCTTTGCTCTGCCCGGAGGACAGAATATTGATTTACCGGAGTTTTTTTGCCATTCTTAAAGCGTACGATAGCGTAATTTTGCGTTTAATTAGAAAAGCTAAACTTCGCTGCAAAAGTGAAATGGAAGCAACAAAAAAACACAAAGGAAATGCACTCTATTTGCGCAGTAAAATTTGTCTGTTAATAAAAATCATTTTCACCCGCAATAAAATCGGCAACGAAACGCCCTAAAGCGCAACGAACCATTCGCATTTCATAAAACGAACAGAATGAAAAGAAAATCTACGTGAACCTTTCCTTCATCCATTAACTTTTCACGCTAAGGTGATAAATATTTCCACTCACTGGCGCGTACACTTTGTCTGCGCAGTTGGGCTTTGGCACATACACTTCGATTGACTTTTCCCTCACCAAACACGACGTGCTGTGGGTCCTTGACGTTCCTAATAGAACCTTTTTTCCAGCTCATGAAAAATACAGTGCAAATCTCTTTTGATACAACGACACATTTTAGAATCCTTGCGAAATTCAACTTTTTGGTCCATCACAGGAATGCATCTTCCCGAAATTCACACCCCATTATACCGACACGGTTTAACGATTTCCGTGCCAGAGGTTAGCCCGCAAAGTGACTTACAGAGAACATACAATTCTTTTTCCCCGTGCACAATATTTACGACAACCTTCACATCACATTTGGCGGATTGGTGGATCGTTTCAGCGATGCCCATAAAACCGAACCTTACTTTTACTGCCCTGTTTGTGGTGGGCCTGTACCATTTCCGGCACCAACGCACAATAGTCTCTTGACTAATAGCATGAAAGTGTAATTTCATACCTTTGTTTGGGTACACATTTCGTGCTATTTGGATCATCTTGGTATTTTGGTGAGTTGAATGATCATCATCACACAAGAGAATAACATTCGTCCAACAAAGTGTAAGAAAAGAACAACATGAAAGACTGCAGACCTATAAATTGCATCCCAAAAACCCACAACAAGTGTACCGAAAACAACACAGAAACTAATTGAAATACAAATATTCTAGATCCAATTCCTTCTAGTCCGCGTGAACTCACGGAGAAGAAATCCTCGCATCCACCCAAAGGAATAGGCTTGTTCGTTTCCGGTAATCCACTCTCGTTAAATTTCCGCCCCATCCTTTAGGGAAATCAGGAACCCTACCCTGCCTAACCTGAGCGAGCAAAGCCATCCCGAATTACATCACCGAACACGGAAAACACAATCTTCAATCACTCGCGAATAATGGTCGGAAGGTATCCACCAAAAAAAAAAAAACAAAATCCGTAAATAAAGGCGAGCCCACCACCAAAAAAAGGATCGAAGCATCCATCAAAATGGATGCCCGTACGCCTCGGGCTTGGGGCGCAATAAATGTGGTGATAATTACGCCATGTTACGTCCCTTTTTTTGTGTCTTCATACGCCGATCGGCTAAAAAGTCACTGCGAGGTCAAACCAGATGCAGACACATAAAGTCGATTACGGGAATGATAGTGGGGTGCAGTAATGGAAGGGTGGAAATTGTGGCATAAAAATTTATCGGTTCCCAGCCTCGTAGCATCGTTCATCAATATTTAACAGACACTTAAATGCGATGCGTATGAACGCTTGAAGCGATTTAATTGTGTGAGCTGTGTTTTACGGAAAAGCTTTTCAACCCACAACCGTGTTTATTTTTAAAGATGAACATTCTTTTATCTCAGCTTATAATACAATTTACTTGCATAATATTCAAATTCATATCAGTTTCATTTGTGTTTGACGAATATCTCTTTTGTTTTCAGATTTGACGTCAGCTCACGAACAACACCGATTGAAATCCCACGAATGGCGCACGATACGGACCGCCAACAAGGACGGAACGTTTACATGAAAGTAAGTATTTTTTGGACCTAGTTTAAAATTATATATTCTCCAATTACTTTCAGTCTTTTGGTTTTTTTGGTTTAATGTACATAACCTTAATGAAGATCTTGCATAGCGGGGTTTATGATCACTTACGTTAGAAAACTGCTAGTTTTAGCCGATATCTGTCAAATATTTTAGCAATAATTTAACAGAAAAAGCACAACAAGTGATGCATTTGACATTAGGTATATTGTTTTGACAGAATCATCGCTAAATGCAGCATAAAGTCCCAGCTATTTTGAAAAAGTTTATGATGCTAAAGCAATATAAGCATTCCATACAACAATTGTGTCTAATCCCGAATCTTATCAGGGCTAATCTTCTAATGTTCTGTATCCCGAGTTGTTCAAATCTTTGAATAGTTTTTCACATAAAGTCGATTACGGGAATGATGGTGGGGTGCAGTAATGGAAGGGTGGAAATTGTGGCATAAAAATTTATCGGTTCCCAGCCTCGTAACGTCGTTCATCAATATTTAACAGACACTTAAATGCGATGCGTATGAGCGCTTGAAACGATTTAATTGTGTGAACTGTGTTTTACGGAAAAGCTTTTCAACCCACAACCGTGTTTATTTTTAAAGATGAACATTCTTTTATCTCAGCTTATAATACAATTTACTTGCATAATATTCAAATTCATATCAGTTTCATTTGTGTTTGACGAATATCTCTTTTGTTTTCAGATTTGACGTCAGCTCACGAACAACACCGATTGAAATCCCACGAATGGCGCACGATACGGACCGCCAACAAGGACGGAACGTTTACATGAAAGTAAGTATTTTTTGGACCTAGTTTAAAATTATATATTCTCCAATTACTTTCAGTCTTTTGGTTTTTTTGGTTTAATGTACATAACCTTAATGAAGATCTTGCATAGCGGGGTTTATGATCACTTACGTTAGAAAACTGCTAGTTTTAGCCGATATCTGTCAAATATTTTAGCAATAATTTAACAGAAAAAGCACAACAAGTGATGCATTTGACATTAGGTATATTGTTTTGACAGAATCATCGCTAAATGCAGCATAAAGTCCCAGCTATTTTGAAAAAGTTTATGATGCTAAAGCAATATAAGCATTCCATACAACAATTGTGTCTAATCCCGAATCTTATCAGGGCTAATCTTCTAATGTTCTGTATCCCGAGTTGTTCAAATCTTTGAATAGTTTTTGTATAAAAAATATTTAATTTACATTTCTTGTGTTTCACAAAAACCAATAAAATAATATTTTTATTGGAAGGGCGATGTTTTATGTAGCTTTCAGGACAAAACGGTAAAAAACTTACAGAAGTGAAACTACGCTTAGAGTTTATGACATTGGTAAAACAATGTTATCGATACTGTTTCTCAGACAAACACTAAATATAAAACTTTTTCTAGATACAAAAAGAACCATCCTTCCTTGTTCTGGTGCAAACTCAGTAGCTAGATACTTCTCCAGTAACCAACAGTAACGCCGAGAGTTATTTAGCTCGCCTTTCAATTTATCCCACAGTGACCCTGAACTGTTACATTCCGCCGTTCTTTGCGTTTTTCGTTCAAGATATCAAATTTATCTCACCCAAAAAAGGATACTACCATCTTATAACACCATCAGGAACTTTCCTTTCCAACATGCAATGACTTGAGTGTTTTTTTGAGTCACGTACAAAGTCTCAAGATACCGAAGAAAGATTTCGTGCTGATGCAATAAGCTTTATGGTGTCTGATCATACATATTAGGCAAAATCGCGTCAGCTTTTGTTTGTTAAAAAGATGGAACTGAATTGTCCTATAGGGTTCATGAAAAAACATTGGAACAAGATATAAAGGTAAAAGTAAACAATGTTGTGCTTAAAAGAGTAAGTATTTACACCTAAACTAAACTATCGATGTAATCGGTTGAAATGGGTTAACCTTTACACTTGATTGCTTGGTCGTAACCGTAACAATATGTTGATTTCGTCTAATCTCAAGTTATCAACACATATCATGTAAACCTTAACATAGAATTGCCAATCATCACCGAGTGTTTTGACACGAGCGACTGCACGAAACATTTATGAGGCACAAATACAAACGCCACCTGGTGAAACATGATCTGATACCGAAGCGCAAAGAAAAACACACATTAAAGCCAACTCTAGTCCTGATCATGGCTATAACGAAAGTACTGTAAGCGTTGTCTCGGATGTATCACGAAACATGACCCTCGTTGGTGTTTTTATTTCTCGCTCACTCTATCTCTCTCCTCTGTTTACCTTTTCATGAGACATTGCTGCAAGGCAAAGGTATTATTCTGGGAATAAATCAACGATAAGATGGTTTTAAGGCAAATTTATTTGCCACAGCCTATAAGAAAAACCTTTTACCTGGAAGGTTATTGTTGTAAGCTGAGCCAAAAACGAAAATGATGAAAATTCACTTTAAAACAGTATTTGCTTACAATCAACAACATCTCAAGTTCCGCTTTACTTTTTGTATTCATGAGGACCGGCTGGGCTGACGTTGCTGTGTAGCTGTTCTCGGAAGTCTGAACAAATACATCGCACATCGGTACTGCGAAGCAGTTTGGCACAAAAACATGACGAAATTCAATAGTATAAATAAACAACGAAACAAAAGCCATTTCCCCACAGTACTAAATTCCAGCAACTGAATTAGATTGAGCATGTCCTCTGAGAGTATGATGCAAAAACAATTCAAAACCAAATAAACCTAGAAAAGTCACTATTTCAGACTGCATTTTTTATATTAAACTGTGGACTGATCCGGAACTCTTAGGACATGTGACAAGAACATAGGGTTGTTTGGTGATACTATGTTAAACACCTTAGAAAAAAAAGTTAAAATTATAATCTCTGTTTGATTTTATCGCATATCTTTGGACGTAACAAGGGCTCATAAATAAACCGATTATTGTCATAGAACATTAAAACGTGGAGCTTTTCTGTCGTTTTACAACCAAGAACACTTGTCTCAATTATATAGAGCCGCAAACAATCCACTAGCTAAATATCAAATCGAACCAAAACTACACATTTGAACTATCAATCAAAAATGCTCCAAGATGAAGCAGGAACTACCATGTCTTTCGACTGTAGTCCTTTGACATCGACTGCTACGTGCGTTATATTATAGGTAGCAAGGATTTTATACAGACGTATTACAGGATTGTTCTTCAACTTAGCCACGAATTGAATAACCCGTCGGATTCTGTGCGGATGGCCCATAATACTTTGGAAAAACAATTCATCTTTTCCAATAACTTATGTTGGGTCCGTTTTGACTCTGCTCCCTTTTTTGTCTTAGCACATTACTTGAATAGGATTTCCAGGTTTATGTAAAACTCCTACATACTAAATCAATAAGTCACAAAAGCCGGACGCAGAATTGTGAGTTTAAAATACTGTAGACAAATGATGTCTTGTAGGCTTGACAAATTCCTTGGGTGTGTTTTCTCGCCGAGCATCAACATAGCATCCAATTATTTGGCAATATGTTTACGATTATTCTATACAAAAATCGAATTTTCCGCAGAAACAATTAGTTGTATTTAACAAACTAGCTGTTTACTAAACGATGTCTTCATTTACAAAACTTAAACCAAAAATAAAAAAGTTTCGTTTTTGCCCTTATACTTCTTGCTACACCCTGTGTTGCTTATCATTCCTATACCCTGCATGTTTTAAGATACCGTTTATGTCAGTAATCATCTGCAACCGGTAAGAAACAATAATTGATTATCAAAATTCCACACACGTCAATACATCCCTATCAAGCTTCGAGTGAATTGCACTTACTACCCCGTCTTACCCCGTCTAGTGACATACGAGCCCATTTTCGACCATTTCGCAGAATGATGCTACTCAGTGGGATCATAAACAGCGAAAGTGGCCCCCCAAAAATTGTAGCCATCGATATAACGCACTACTGTCGCTACTGGCTGGCTAGACTTATCAATAAAAGGCACCCGAGATAACTCGCTAGATTTGGATGACAGTACGCTACTCAGCATTACAGCTGTTGATCCTACCGAAGATCAAAGCCGATTGCCTTGCATCGCCGACAGTGGTTGTTTTAGGCAACCGTTTCCTATCGGAGGGAAGAAGCCCACAAACGTGTCTGTTAAAGAAGCGCAAGGTGAACATTATATATCACACCCTTTTCCAACTTCAATGTTGAGTCTTTACCTTCCTCGGTGGGATGCAATTGTGCGTGCAATAAACGGAACAAGATTATCGCTATCTATCCAGCCGTCTATCGCTATCGGGTCGACCCGGGTGCGGTGGTATAAATTAGTGACACCTGTCGGGTGTGGATTCTCCAGCCCACCGAACCACTCAGTTAAGGATGATCCGTGTGACATTATACACGCTCTGTTCGCTGCTCTTGATTGGGCTGGCAGCCGCAAATCGTAAGTGTACCACGGCCGCCAGAATTCTCGCATTTCAAACATTTTTCACACCAGCTTGTGTCCGTTTGTCATTCGAGCAGCAACACTGCAGGCCAGTGGCTTGAAGGATGGCCGAATCGTTGGCGGATATGATGCCGTACCGGGACAGTTTCCGTATCAGGTTTCGCTGAGACGGCCACCAAACTTCCACTTCTGCGGTGGTTCCATCATCGGGCCACGATGGATTCTATCGGCAGCACACTGCACGATATCGATGGAACCGGCCGACTTGAATGTGTACGTTGGCAGTGTGAAGCTGGCGTCGGGCGGCGTCTATCATCGTACGATGCGCGTCGTCAACCATCCGCTGTACGATCCGGATACGATTGAGAATGACATCAGCCTGATACAGACGGTGCAAGCGATCGTGTTCAACGAGAATACGCAACCAATCGGGTTACCGTCCACGAACTTGCTTGCCGGAACCGGAGCTACAATTTCGGGTTGGGGCCGATCGAATGTAAGTGTGTGATTGCTGCTGTACCGATGGATTGTGCTTTGATTTTGGCAATAGTCTCGCGAAAACCGTTCCGCATAAATTAGTTTGGTGAAGGTGAACCACATCAAATAACGTTCCGGTGGTTCCAGTCGCCAGCATAGCCTAAAATGAACAAAAATATTAGAATTGTTGCTTATAACCGTTTCAACTTTCAGACGATGGACAGTGGAACCGCCGAAGTGCCGGACAACTTGCAGTACCTCACGGTGGATATACTCACGATGGATGAATGCCGTGCCGAGCGTCCTGGCTCTAACAACATCTTCGACAGTGTGATGTGTGTTTCCAGCCCATCCGGACAGGGTGCCTGTTCCGGTGATTCCGGTGGACCGTTGGCATTCGATAGTGTGGTGCAGGGTATTGCGTCGTTTGTTCGCGTTCCCTGTGCTACCGATGTTTCGGACGTTTACGAACGTGTTTTCTCGCATCTGTCGTGGATCGCGTCGGTCACAATGTGATGTGGCGCTGCAGCTAAAGAAAATATCTACGATTTGTGATTTGCTTCCGGAACATCGTCACGGACAGCTAATAAAAATGTCGTTCCATAGCTACTGGACAAGGTCTTGGCTTTTCACTCCATTGAAACGATTCCAAGAAGAAGGCTTGATAAAAGCTGATACGGAAATTGAAACATCGCTATTCGGTCAGCGTCCGAAATATGTTCGACATTAAACATTCTTCCGCTAAACCTTCACGTGCTCCACACGCAGAAAGAAACATACTGCTCGCCTTAGCGTTATTGCACGCCACTTTATTACATTCCGTTTTTCTGTCCCCCGTCTGCACATAAACGCACACGTGAAATGTTCAGTATTGATTGAATTTTTTAAAACCCATTCCCATTCCGTTTCGTTTCCAGTGACGTTCGTCCTCAAAATGCCCCCAAGTCCTGGCCGAAGGACCAGTTCATGGTTCAGAAGTGAATACCCAACGTATCAGAGCGGAAAGGGGCCAAGCCGAGGGACATTCCAGTGGACGGAGGTTAGATCCTCGAGTCGGACCCAACACAAATCAGCCCTTTTCGTAATTGACAAAGGAATACGAGATTACGACACGGAGCACTAAGAGCTGGGCCCGAGTGGGAAACTCAACCCAACAACACGCAGCCGACGCAACCGTTGAAGGTAAGATTGAGCCCTCGCAAAATTCGCATTGATGAAGGGGCCCCACATCTGCCCACATCAATCTATAAATAAGGCGTTTTCGTTGGCTAAAAGTGGAGATACACAGCGTGGCACATCAAGTATTTCCATCGTGTGCTGCTGCTTTTTGCTTCAAGTGACAACATTTTTCACCGAGCTTCTCGGCAAACTGCTCTGCTTGCTGTGCGGGTCGTTGAACAGCATAATTGATGAGAATGGTATAATGCGGATTGAGCGAAATGTACATCATTTGCTATTTCGTTTCGACGAGGATAGCCGGGTATAGGAAAGTGTCACATGATGGGGTCGGAGTTAACTTCTCGATGGAATTATCATTTTATTTTCAACCTAAAAATAAATATTCTAGATTTAATCTGAAGAGTTGCTAACTAATATTGCCATGTTAAAGAGATGATTGCATGCAGCATAAAGTGTGATACTCCCACTTGGACTTGATGTAGAGATAATTGGCTGCAGATGTCCGTGCCGTTGCGCTATCAAAATATTCCAATTTCTGACATTACCTTCAACGAGACACCTGTTGCCTGCGGGACCATAATGGGATCCATAACAATAATCATCATTGTAATTACCAAAGTCTGAAGTCAAGCGCTATGATCTAGTCACATAGTTTCGTGCACTCGTTTGAGAGAATAGACCCTCGGAATCCATGTTAAAGCCACCATTAGAATTTAACTTAAAGCTTCCGATTATATATTTTTTAAACAAGTAATGAGTTTAATAATCTACTTGAGGAAACTAATCGTTGAACGACGGGATCAAGGGAATCAAGACATACAAAAAAGAAGTCGCTAGCTAAACTTGACCTTTAACGATCTCTTTCGAAGCGTTTTGCACTTTTCAATGTGCACATCCACCCTTCAGCCAACGGATGATTGATGTAGTTGAAATGAAAGCAAAATCATTAGGGACTGGCTTCGGGTTTGCGTCTGTTCGTGCTCACCAATCACACGGACATCAACCCCCGGCGATTCGATACCGGCGACCAGGCGTCTCCATTCGAGCACAATCGCGACTATTGAGAATTACACGGACGGTTTCCCAGCCATTACTTTCGATTTACACTCATCCGTGCTTCCTATTCGATGTGAAGGTGCATCCTTACGGGTGCAAACTATGGGATGCAATACGGTTACATGTTCAAATGAGTGAAGAATGTAATTTTTCAGGAGTTTAGGAGTGCTTGATGTAACAGCTTTCAAGAAGCTGGGACAAAAAACCGATCATTTTATTTTAGTGTCACAAATTCACAATAGTATTATCATAACCTTACAAATTGCAGTGCTTTAAATCAGCATTTATCACCAATCTGGTGCTTCAAAGATCCCACTGTACCATTTTGTGCGATGAAAAGTAGAACCCCATTGGCTCGGTGAAACGCAAAAGGAAATTATTGATAAGGGATGAACAGCAGAACGAAAACACACTCCCCAATACCGTAAATCCTTCCGCTTTATGGTCTTTTTCACCTTTCCCAGTGCCTGTGTTTGATTGATATCCTTTCCCCCTCAAAAGATCCAGAGACAACTGCTCTACTAGAGAGCTTCGCTGACAATCTAGAGCGAGCTGACTGACTGACAGGGCTAAAAGGACAATCGAGTCGAGAAAAAAAAACAGGCAATCGCACAAAAAAAGGGGCAAACCTTATCGGAGAGCGCACACAAAAAAAGCCCTGAAATGAATCACTAATGGCTTTATAGTGGAAACTTTATTTTATCCCATCCTTTCTGCTGCATTTCGTGCCGGCTTTCGGGCACGCTTGGGACAGGAACGGAAAGCTTTTCCAAACACGTAAGCTCAAATGCATCGATATCGAGTGTGATGGGCTGGAAAAGAGGGTCTCTTCACTATGACCACTTCAAAAACAGCTCCATCGGGTGATGTAAAAACAGAAATTCTTTGCTAAACAGAACAGTTCGTTGCGGCGAGTCCTCGTTCTGTAAAGCAAGGAAAAAACCTTAGAAATATTCTTTCAAAAATGCGGAATAGGGATCGACCGAAGAAGCCATCCCTTCCCACGATTGATGAAGCATAGAACCGTCAAGAAAACTATCAACTGCAGGCGAAATATGTTCGGGGAAAAATCTTTCTTCATTTTGTTTTTTTGCCACACAAAGACTTTACCATTTTAGCAGTCCAAGTTTATGGTTACGTGATTCAAAAGAAAGAACGAAATCGCAACAACCCCGATACGAAGTGAGCGAAGGAGAAAGCTTATCGTCGAGTTTTCCTGTGAAAAGCACCTTTCAAGTGAATCTTCTTATCAGGAAAAATCGATTTGTGCGAATCGTTTGCCGGTCATGGTAAGATATTCTCCATATGCAATCGGTGCAAACAAGCAGCAGAACTGCTCAGTAATGCGCCACAAAGCGTTCTGCCGGATGTGGTGGAAATCATCAACGGAAATTGTTTACAGCCCTTCAACAAACACAGACGCACACCGCAAACCACACGTCCATCGTCGCTTTTAGCTCACATTAATATTGTAATCTTAAACAGAGCGCAATCCTTTTACACGAGTTACAGTCTGCATGTGTGTGTGTGTGGGCATAACATTCGGTACGTTAAATCCCTTGACCTTTGGCACGACACTTATGGCAAGGGTCACGAACTTCAACCGGAAACCGGAAGGATGTTCGGTTGGTAGTGTGCGGCCGGGCGGAACGGAAGTGAAACATTTTCCATTCAAAGTACACGATGAACCAAACATGTTTCGTGTATTTTAAAATAAAGAACAAAAGAAAAACTGCATGTGAAACTTTGGAAAACAGTACCGACTCTTCCCACCCACTGGCAAACCAATTTGTTTTGCGCATCGGGTTTTTATTTCTTTTTTTGCTGCTGGGAAAACACTCTCGTAGTAACTTTTTGCCTGGATAACTGGTAAGAGATTTGGTATAGGATTAACTTTTCATCAAGGGGAAAACTCTCGCAAGATAATGATGCTAAAGACCGAAAGCGAACCAGCAACCTAGGGCTTAATACATCAGCGCTAAAGCAAAATTGGTAAAGCGAATCATGAAGCACGGAACGAGTCTTGTTTTTTTGTAGTTGTGATAAAAATGTATTTTGAAGCTTTTAATGAAATACTGTTATGTTATGTTACTGTTATTGAAATTTTTATCAGCAGCAGCATTTTTAATATGGTTGATTTTTTTACCGTAACTTCGGGGGGAAAATCAATTTTCTACTTTGAAACGACAAAAATTGATTATCTTTTGCTTCATTCAACCGCAAAGAAAACATTTGTGAACAAATAATTTATTGCAAATGTATAGCCAGTTAGAGAATAAAATTTAAATCGAAATTTTTTCTAGAGAGAAAATGTCTTAAAATGCGTTACATGAGCAAGCAGGTTGAATTTCCATGCTTTGCGATTTACATTTACGTTACAATATTATTATGAGTAACGACACGTAACAATAAACAACATTGGGCCATCGTGGAATAGGCAAATGGACCTAGGTAAATTTTCGTTAAGCATTTGTTGAGTTTATTCAACTTCCGATACAAACCCTATATTTCATTTTAACATCTAATTGCTTCCTTGTATTGTTAAAAAAATCGATAAACTGTTAAACAATAAACGCATCCCGAAGTGCTCGATAACTGACATACTATTTTGACAGTTGGTTTGCTAAGCTCGTCACTTACTTGCGTCCTTTTTGTCAGAGTAAATGTCCTAAAATATAAAGGAATTGCAGCATAAGGCTATAAAACGGTGTCAACGTGAATGAAATAAACTATTTTAACGTTATTATTCATTTAAAACTTTGGATCACATTTGTATCTTATACTTCGAGCGCCGACTATTTTTGCATGTTCACCCATGCCAGCGCTTGGACATAAACCACACAACATCTGTTTTTATATATAAATAAAATTTTGATTTCTTTTCAAAAGTAATTTAACTAGAATTTTCTAGAAGCTTTATCACAAAATCTGTCACAAAAAAGATTATCGATTGCCTTCAAACAATAATACAACATTAAAACCTAATCCTTGCAAAACAGTAACCTGTTGTGTACAACAGTAACCTAATCCTTGCACTTTTATAGTTCTGGATTAGAAACATGAAAAAAGGTCGAACTTTTCTTTAATAATTGATATTATTCATGACATTACGACATGAAATATTGACTTTGTTAATAATTTTCATATAGATCACCTCAAATCTATTCCCTAAATATAATTTTTTACAGCAATGTGACAAGAAAGAATGTTGGTAATTGCTTTATAAAATTTTTTTGTAATAAAATTATTGATTTCACAGTTTTTAACCCTATTTTGGATTATACGTAATTTACTATTTTACTATCAACACATATAAAGTACTTTACAAAACTAACACTTTCTACCGAAATATCTGCTCTTTATTCCCAACGTGGTGCAGATCAAACGTTGCTAACATTTGCCACGATAGCCCTTTTATCGATGCACTTTGTTCCACAATCTGCCACCCATCGAACAGTTGGAATTAAATGGACGCACAAATGGAATTGAAAATGGATTGAAAAGCTATCTTAATCCGATAGCGTTGTGTGCCGGCAGCGCTGTACCTTACACAGCGAACCACAAGCGTGCAGATGATGGCATTTTATGATACTGCACCGTTCTGTGATCATTAGATGCCAGGTTAGCATCGGAACAATCAAACCCTTTTTTAGTGTGAGTATGTGTTGTGTGGATAGTGTCAGAACAGTACCACATCACATCAAGCGCATCCTAAAGACCTACCAATGATGGGGTGTTACCGATTGTTGTGGGCAGTAAAGACTACCACATAAATGGGTGCAAATGTACCCAGTTTACGATGGTCGCTGTCAAACACAGGCAGATAGGTTTAGTAAGTTGTGAGAGATATTTAAAGTATTGATATCGGTTGTTGTTGGGTGACGATGGCATGTCTAGCTTAAAATGTTACAATGAGATAGTACAAAACATTATTATTTGAATAACTTTGGACAAGGCATATAATTTTTCATCGGTATATTAATTGCTGTTATTAAAAGCTATAATAGAACACTTAATATCATCATAATGAATCGTTAATTAAAGGGGTTGTTGTGCTGCAACCTTTAATAGCGCAATTAAATTGATACTATACACCCTGTGCAAACTTAGATGAGCTTCAAAACTTTACCCGACACGTGACTCCACAACAAGATGCCACAGCACACTAACAAGCAGCATGTAAAATCAAGACATCATAAGAAAGACAGAGCAACTTCTCTCTTCACATAGAAAGCTGCAGCGAATGCAAGTGAGGCACGAAAGCTTGCCAGCGTCATGTGAGTTGCACGGTGCAGTTATTCCTACGAGCCGTACGGAGTCGTTCTAGCAACGCTTCCACC
The DNA here is from genome assembly GCA_002091835.1 of Anopheles maculatus. NCBI lineage: Eukaryota > Metazoa > Arthropoda > Insecta > Diptera > Culicidae > Anopheles > Anopheles maculatus. The sequence goes on from KZ063178.1 coordinate 68,421, forward strand.
AACTAACTTTACCCAAAAAAGGTAAAGAAAGTTTCACAAACCACCAAAGATTGGCCTTACGAGACGACGCTGTACGGTATGGAACTACATTGTTGTACTTGTCAGATGGTACAAGCACACATCTTAACTAGCCATGTTGGTTTGAGCGAGCAAGGTTTATGGTAACTGTTAATTTAATAGAAATTATAATTCAATCTGCGAGTTGATTGTAGCAATTTTAAGATGTTGCTTTAAATTACATTGATTGATGCACACATTGCTTTAACTGTGCACTTGAGCTTAATCATTTCACGAAATCACACATAAAGAAAATCAACAGAATTGATATTTAATCTTCTGTATTCACAAACACAAAAACGAAATAAGTAATCTCACAAATGTACTGGTAGGCTGGTAACTTTTTCGCCGAACTTTTCAGCTGCCACAAGAGTTTTTAGCAAGACTGTCAGATTATGTAAATTGAGCGTCTTACTACGAAAGTACTCATTACAAGCGGCAGCACCGCCAATGACAAAGTTTTCTCTTCCTGCAATACCAGAAATCCGTCAATCGATATTTGCCCCGAAATTGGGTGACAATTTGCCGTTTCTCCAGGGCCGTTTGTTAGCTTTCCGTTTAAGGAAAATAATTTGCAACGACACAGCGAAAAGATGATGGAAAGATGTTAAATTATAATCCTCTACCATCCACAGCTAGGATTTCCCATCAATCGGTCGGTGTGTTTGATTCGTTTTGTCACACCGAAAGCTTCCAAGCGTAAGCTCAAGAAGCAAACGCCATGCATTGTGAACGTCTGCCATCGATAAATCGACCAGCAAACACCAATCAAATATTAATGGATGAACGGCGCTCACACACCGACCATTGTTATGTTGCGCAAAAGAAATTATTTCATCATTTATTATTAAAAGTCGGCTGCGTGTGGGGCTCGGATGCTATCGGATCATGTTTTGCTTCCGTCTAGCACCAACACCAACGCTTAAACCCAAACAAGCCCAAGAACGTTCGATGCTATCGCAAGCACCCGTTTAATGTGTGTGTGTGTGTGTGTTTGGGGGAGATATATCGTGTGTTAACGTTGCTTCGTTGCCTCTGTTTGCTTTCGCATGAATTGATGGGTTAAGAAGATAATTTGAAACAACACCCGGACGATGATGAAATGTGTCTCGTGCAGTGTGCGCGAACCCGAACAGAGCTATGAAGTCATTAGAGATGGTAAATTGAAGAACAAGTACACCGCTAGTATAGGGAGTACACTTTGTCACACTGGACTGGGAAGCGGGCGACAAACGATGGGGAGAGCGAAGAGAGGAATCAAATTATGGAGTTGCTATTTTATTGCGATTGGTTTTCACATTTTCCTACGATCCGCAGCAAGGAGCGGAAAAGTTTATGTTCAAATGAATTTTATATTGCATTACTGCACGGAATGAAACCGAGCAGAATCCAATTTGTTTCCATTGTTTTGCTGCTTGCGTAGAGCGTACATGGTGGTGAATGGTTTGAATGAGACATGTTTCACATCTGCAATTATTACGCAGAACATAGGCTGGAATGTGTAGCATACGTTCCGGGAGAGCATACAGCCTACATTAAAGGATGCAATTTATTCTTCTTCTTTAATATTTTATATACAAGAATTTTTCTCTTCGACCAGCCCGGAGCGATATAAAATCCCATTCTTGGCTCGGCTTTTCTCTTCAAGTTTTAGACGCACAAGAAGCGTTTAGAGCCATCAAACTTCACATCAATCAATTCATCGAACCCTTTCCTTGTTGAAGCGAATTGGCACTACAAGGGTTTAAATTTAATTTCATCAATCAATGTTAAAATCTCCAGCACGAGAATCCAGCAATCCTTTTCACTTTACCAGCTGACGTCAATTTTCATATTTGATGCAACTAAAGGCACTCAACTTCCATCCTGTGGATCTGTCCGGAGCATTCAAACATGAAAAATTGCCTTCTCGCAGACGAATGCCCAAACTATCGCCTTTTTTTAAAGTGATGCAGTTTTACATTCATCACTATCCGCGCGAAATCAACGCAAAGCGACAATCGAACGGCGCATTTAGCTGTCTTTCCAAGAAAAAAAGCATCATTTTCATCATTCGAAAAGGGAACCATAAAATAAAAGGAAGATAAAACTGCAAAAAAAATAAGGCTTTCTTTTAACAGAAACTATCCTTCAAACAAAAAAACAGGGAGCAACTGCACCATGGTTCAACACTTTCCCAACAATCGCGACCAGTCAAATGCATCGTTGAACGATTTGCAACCGAGCTACGTTTCACTTCGTGCACACAGTGGGCGAACCATTTTTCAGCCGCTGCCAGCAGTAGCTCCGGCACGATGGAAGGCAAGATTTATCTAGAAAAGTTCAACCTTCGGCCCCATTTGCTTTCTCGCCGCCTTGCCCGGTAGGAAATGTCGAACGCTCCGCTAGAGCCGCTGTCGATGAAAGGGAGATCCTTCCTTCTTGGATGGCTGCTGCTGCTACTGCTACTACGGTCCGAGATGCTATCTTTTTGTTCCCAAGCAACGTATGGAGTTGCGGGGGGTACAACCAGCACAAAACCCAATCAATCAAGAGCTCGACGGACGTTTGCCGAAGCGTAAAGGGTTTTCCGACCTCTGACAGACTGCTTACATCCCTTACAGCCCGAGGCTTGACAGGACACAGAACAACAGACGGCAAGCAATCGGGCGCAGGCACCTGCCGGAACCTGCCAATTTTGCAAAGCACCTGTTCCGGTTTCCATGACCGTCGGAAACGTGGCAGCGGCTGTGTGTGAAATGATGACCAGGTTCATCAGCTGTCAGCCAAACAAACAATCCGCTAGCTTTGTGATGAGCATTCGACCACCACATGAAAGTGTGCGTCTGGTAACGGAGAGCCGGTATCGAGCGCAGTTTGTGTGCAGACCATGACCCATGAGGTTGCTTACAGAGTTCGATGCAGTTCGGAGTTCATTACTTTGCACTTCATTAAGGGTACACAACATTCGTTTTCAATGCAGGAAAGCAAGTATCACTAGAAGCACAGTTGGAATTAAAAATGTACTAAATACGCTATTACTTTCACGGAATTCAACTCTACTAGTTGGAAAGTCCCACCTAGCGGCACTTTTGTGCACCGCATTCGTTAAAGTAGTATCAAAAGATCAACAAAACAACGTCCAAGAATTCCTAGCGCCCGTCTTTTAAAAGAAGTCTCCGAACACGAACGTCCTTCCCCCGTTGCATTCGACTGCACCATCCTATCATCGTTCGAAAGGCTAATGATGGTATGATATTGTATACTTTATGGGTTCACTTTACCTCACCACTTAAGACCGCGCACGCCCAACCGCTTGCGGACCGAGCAGTATCCTGGTGGCCGGGAATTTGTGCGGAAGCAAACAATCCCCATTCCCGAGCAGCAGCGGCAGCAGCATGGTAATCGACAGATGGTGAGACTTTTCTTCCGGTACTTTAGACCATGATCTGCAGATGC